>CAWUFW010006312.1:902500-1173390 GCA_963921515.1 Calotriton arnoldi | reverse complement strand
AGGGTTGTTTGGACTGGTACAAGGTGCCCACTATAATTAGTGGACAGCATATGCCAGGCCAACTTCTCACACTGGGGTCCTAGATAGCATGGCCCCAGCCAGACTAAAGTCGAAAAACAGTGAAACATCAGCAAAAAGTGGGGGTAACCATAAGAAGCAGATCCTACTCTCCTATAAAACTGCAATCTAGAGGAGTGCATCATGTCTGACTCTAAAAAGCAGTATGATACGGGGCGTGAACCCTAGCTGAAGTCCAAGCTCAACATTGCACCACAAATCTGGTGCCATAAACTGCAATCTAGTGGAGTGCATCATGTCTGAATGTAAGAAGCAGCATGATACGGGCGTCAACCATAACCGAAGGCCGATCTCCAACATGCACAACCCTACTGCCATAAACTGCAATGTACAGGAGTGCATAAAGTCTGACTCTAAGAAGCAGCATTATACGGGGCGTCAACCATAGCCGAAGGCCAAGCTCCAACATGCACACACCTAGGGGGACAAACTACAATATATAGGAGTGCCTCATGCCTGACTCTAAGAAGCAGCCTGATACGGGGTGTCAACCCTAGCCAAAGGCCAAGCTCCAACATGCACATACCTAGGGGGACAAACTGCAATCTACAGGAGTGCATCATGTCTAACTCTAAGAAGCAGCATGATATGGGGCGTCAACCCTAGCTGAAGGCCAAGCTCCAACATGCACACACCTAGGGGGACAAACTGCAATCTAGAGGAGTGAATCATGTCTGACTCTAAGAATCATTATGATCCGGGGCGTCAACCCTAGCTGAAGGCCAAGCTCCAACATGCAGAACCCTAATGCCATAAACTGCAATCTACAGGAGTGCATCATGTCTGACTATAAGAAGCAGTATGATACGGGGCGTCACCCCTAGCCGAAGGCCAAGCTCCAACATGCACAACCCTAGTGCCATAAACTGCAATCTACAGGAGTGCATCATGTCTCACTCTAAGAAGCATCATGATATGGGGCGTCAACCCTAGCTAAAGGCTAAGCTCCAACATGCACACACCTAGGGGGACAAACTGCAATCTAGAGGAGTGCATCATGTCTGACTCTAAGAAGCAGTATCATACGGGCGTCAACCCTAGCCGAAGGCCAGGCTCCAACATGCACAATCCTAGTGCCATAAACTGCTATCTTGAGGAGTGCATCATGTCTGACTCTAAGAAGCAGTATGATACGGGGTGTCAACCCTAGTTGAAAGCCAAGCTCCAACATGCACACACCTAGGGGACAAACTGCAATCTAGAGGAGTGCATCTTGTCTGACTCTAAGAAACAGTATGATATGGGGCGTCAACAATAGCCGAAGGCCAGGCTCCAACATGCACAACCGTAGTGCCATAAACTGCAATCTAGAGGAGTGCATCATGTCTGACTCTAAGAAGCAACATGATACGTGGCGTCACCCTAGCTGAAGGCCAAGCTCAAACATGCACAACCCTAGTTCCATAAACTGCAATCTAGAGGAGTGAATCATGTCTGACTCTAAGAAGCAGCATGATACGGACGTCAAACCCTAGCCGAAGGCCGAGCTCCAACATGCACAACCCTAGTGTCATAAACTGCAATCTACAGGAGTGCATCATGTCTCACTCTAAGAAGCAGCATGATATGGGGCGTCAACCCCAGCCAAGGCCAAGCTCCAACATGCACACACCTAGGGGGACAAGCGGCAATCTATAGGAGTGTATCATGTCTGAATCTAAGAAGCAGCATGATACAGGGCGTCAACCCTAGCCGAAGGCCAAGCTCCAACATGCACTACAAACCTAGCAACATGAACTGCAATCTACAGGAGCGCATCATGTCTAACTCTAAGAAGCAGCATGATATGGGGCGTCAAACCTAGCTGAAGGCTATGCTCCAACATGCACACACCTAGGGGGACAAACTGCAATCTAGAGGAGTGCATCATGTCTGATTCTAAGAAGCAGCATGATACGGGGCGTCAACCCTAGCCGAAGGTAACCCTGGACATAATACTACGCTACGCTCACGGAACATGCAAAGTTTGTGTTACTACGCAAATTGCATGTAGCAGAGTGAAAAACTGTGCTAATTGACGTAGTGTAGCAACAGTAAAATAAACACCTTCAAATGCTTTGATAAAGCATTTTTCTATACTAAATAGCATATAACCAATTCACAACAGTGAACTTTGACAATAAAATATCAACCAATGAGAGAGGTGATGATTTTGGTGTCCCCCTAACCTAGGGAGGACCAAGCAGATGCCTTGAACACAAAAAGCATATCATGTGAACAATTCAGTGGTGGTCCCTTCCTCCTAGGCCACCCCAAGCACTAGTTATGGGCAAAAGTACAATCCAACCAAAGGCCCTGCAAGCATTATGGGACGAGATTAGCAGTGGGCAATGAATATTATAGAGTTCAATATCAAAATAATTCTACAAAGAGCTGCAGTTCAACTAGTCGTTACTAGATGTCCCTCACGAGTCAAATGCAAAAGCATTGAAACACTTTCATGAAGCTTTTGCATTTGACTCGTGAGGGACACCTAGTAACGACTAGTGGAACTGCAGCTCTTTGTAGAATTATTTTGATATTGGATACTATAATATTCACTGCCCACTGCTAATCTCGTCCCATAATGCTTTGCAGGGCCTTTGGTTGGGATTGTATTTTTGCCAATAACTGTGCTTGGGGTGGTCCTAAGAGGATGGGACCACCACCGAATCATTCAAAAGATATGCTTTTTGTTTTCAAGGCATCTGCTTGGTTCTCTCCCTAGGTTAGGGAGTATCCCAAAATCATCACCTCTCTCTCACTGCTTGTTAATTTATCGTTTTCACTTTTGTGAAATAACTATATGCATTTTTAGCATATAAAGACAGAGATAGTTATTTTATCTGACCTTGCACTGTGCAAGATGCCTTTTGGCAATTATTATACAGTGTAGTCAAGCACACAGCTATGCACTACGCAATTTGCATAGCTACGTGTAGTTCCAAATGTACTTTGCGTAGCTATGTCAAGTGCTACTACGCAAACTACGCCCTGGGTTAACCAGGCTCCAACATGCACAATACTAGTGCCATAAACTGCAATCTAGAGGAGTGCATCATGTCTGACTCTAAGAAGCGATACAAAAGGGGATGATGGACAGAACGTTTGAGCCAATCAAACACTCACCCCCAGTCAACTGATCTGGGTTTAATCCATCATCATTCTTTAGCTCACTCCACCACCCCAGTTCAGACATGGCCATATGCAAATCAGTCTGACCCTGTGCCTCATGGGAACAGTCCAGCCCGAACTGCCAAGCCATGTCTTCCCTGGACCGGAAACAAGCATCCTAGGACCGGTTTCTGGCATTTCAGCCGTCATCAGCCAGGCTTGCTTGAATCCAGTGGCAAAGTGAGCAAGGGACCCACGTCTGGGCATACCCCCGCCAACTTAGGGCGACCAAAGCGATACAAAAGGGGATGATGGACGGAACGTTTGAGCCAATCAAACACTCACCCCCAGTCAACTGATCTGGGTTTAATCCATCATCATTCTTTAGCTCACTCCACCACCCCAGTTCAGACATGGCCATATGCAAATCAGTCTGACCCTGTGCCTCATGGGAACAGTCCAGCCCGAACTGCCAAGCCATGTCTTCCCTGGACCGGAAACAAGCATCCTAGGACCGGTTTCTGGCATTTCAGCCGTCATCAGCCAGGCTTGCTTGAATCCAGTGGCAAAGTGAGCAAGGGACCCACGTCTGGGCATACCCCCGCCAACTTAGGGCGACCAAAGCGATACAAAAGGGGATGATGGACGGAACGTTTGAACCAATCAAACACTCACCCCCAGTCAACTGATCTGGGTTTAATCCATCATCATTCTTTAGCTCACTCCACCACCCCAGTTCAGACATGGCCATATGCAAATCAGTCTGACCCTGTGCCTCATGGGAACAGTCCAGCCCGAACTGCCAAGCCACTGTCTTCCCTGGCGGGGGTATGCCCAGACGTGGGTCCCTTGCTCACTTTGCCACTGGATTCAAGCAAGCCTGGCTGATGACGGCTGAAATGCCAGAAACCGGTCCTAGGATGCTTGTTTCCGGTCCAGCGAAGACATGGCTTGGCAGTTCGGGCTGGACTGTTCCCATGAGGCACAGGGTCAGACTGATTTGCATATGGCCATGTCTGAACTGGGGTGGTGGAGTGAGCTAAAGAATGATGATGGATTAAACCCAGATCAGTTGACTGGGGGTGAGTGTTTGATTGGCTCAAACGTTCCGTCCATCATCCCCTTTTGTATGACTCTAAGAAGCAGCATGATACGGGGCGTCAACCCTAGCCAAAGACCAATCTCCAACATGCACAACCCTAGTGCCATAAACTGCAATCTCCAGGAGTGCATCATGTCTCACTCTAAGAAGCAGCATGATATGGGGCGTCAACCCTAGCTAAAGGCTAAGCTCCAACATACACACACCTAGGGGGACAAACTGCAATCTAGAGGAGTGCATCATGTCTGACTCTAAGAAGCAGTATGATACGGGCATCAACCCTAGCCGAAGGCCAGGCTCCAACATGCACAATCCTAGTGCCATAAACTGCAATCTAGAGGAGTGCATCATGTCTGACTCTAAGAAGCAGCATGATACGGGGCGTCAACCCCAGCCAAAGGCCAAGCTCCAACATACACAACCCTAGTGCCATAAACTGCAATCTAGAGGAGTGCATCATGTCTGACTCTAAGAAGCACCATGATACGGGGCGTCAACCCTAGCCAAAGGCCAATCTCCAACATGCACAACCCTAGTGCCATAAACAGCAATCTACAGGAGTGCATCATGTCTCACTCTAAGAAGCAGCATGATATGGGGCGTCAACCCTAGCTAAAGGCTAAGCTCCAACATGCACACACCTAGGGGGACAAACTGCAATCTAGACTAGTGCATCATGTCTGACTCTAAGAAGCAGTATCATACGGGGCATTAACCCTAGCCGAAGGCCAGGCTCCAACATGCACAACCGTAGTGCCATAAACTGCTATCTAGAGGAGTGCATCATGTCTGACTCTAAGAAGCAGTATGATACGGGGTGTCAACCCTAGTTGAAAGCCAAGCTCCAACATGCACACACCTAGGGGGACAAACTGGAATCTAGAGGAGTGCATCTTGTCTGACTCTAAGAAACAGTATGATATGGGGCGTCAACAATAGCCGAAGGCCAGGCTCCAACATGCACAACCGTAGTGCCATTAACTGCAATCTAGAGGAGTGCATCATGCCTGACTCTAAGAAGCAACATGATATGTGGCGTCACCATAGCTGAAGGCCAGGCTCCAACATGCACAACCCTAGTTCCATAAACTGCAATCTAGAGGAGTGCATCATGTCTGACTCTAAGAAGCAGCATGATACGGACGTCAACCCTAGCTGAAGGCCATGCTCCAACATGCACAACCCAGTGCCATAAACTGCAATCTACAGGAGGGCATCATGTCTGACTCTAAGAAGCAGTATGATACGGGGCGTCACCCCTAGCAGAAGGCCAGGATCCAACATTGTGAGAAGTTGGCCTGGCATATGCTGTCCACTAATTATAGTGGGCACCTTGTACCAGTCCAAACAACCCTTATTGGGGTTAGGTTTAAAGACAACCTTTATTGAAAGCTATCCTAGTGGTAGCTATGGAGAGCAGCCTTCAGGCTAAGTCTTGAAGGAATGTAAAGCAGCTTGTTTTACCAGTCTATAATCTCTTGAGTGACCAAATGAAAGAGCACCACACCAGGTATATATTCAAAATATATGTATTTATTGCTAAACACACCCCTCTAGTCTCTTTATGAGGCTAGAGTTCGAAGTACAAAAGTTATAAGTCAATTAGACACAGTAAAAGCACAAATACATGTTTGGGCCCTAGGGGCGTACCAAACCATATACCAAAAAAGTGGTATAAGAACCACGACTGAGCTAGACACTAGGCCTAGAGCCTGTAGAAGTGCTTGGACCCCAAGGAACCACCCAAGGTAGTGACACAGGGGACCCACGGGGGACGCGTTCAGTGTGGGAACACAGCCGCGAATCGCCGTTACCTTCTATGGGAAAAGTCGCGGTTAGGAAATTACAGAAAAGGGACACTTAGGAAGGAACTTGGAGAAAACCCTTTGAGAACTAGGGCGTTCTAGAGTCTCTACCCACGGGAGCACCGGAGTACTCTTGTTACCTCACCCAGGGAAGCCGGGTGCATAGGTGCCTTTCGGGGTCGGGTTTCGTCGTCGATTTGAATGGCGATCTGCTGCAAAGTGCTGCTGGCGACCAAGTGGAAAGTGTCTGGGTGGATCCAAGAGTGGATCGGAGATCTGAAGAACCTGAAAGCAGAGGGGACAGAGTCTGGGTCACTAGCCAGTGACCAGGAAGGCGATGGACAGATGCCCACCGATGTCGGATGCTTCAGGTGAGTTGACGGTCGTCTTGACTCTTCAGCCACGAGGTCCAGGAGGTGTTGTCGGCAACCAGGAGCAGGATTCAGGCTGGGACATAATGTTTGTCGAGTGCTGAGGCATTGGCGACCGGATTGGACCCAACAAGCCTTGGCAACGGCAAGTCTCGGTAAAGATGAAAGATGACGATGATGCAGACCAGCAAGGTCTGTGGAACTCACCCAGCAAGGGTAAATGAGGGCAAGCCTGGAGCAACCAGGGAGCCCAAGAAGAAAAGGATTGGCCTTCATGGAGGGCTACTAGCCAACGGACTAGCAACCGCAAAGGAGCTTTGAGACGGTGCACGTGGAACTGGCTCACAGAGAACTCGTGGAGTGGAGGCCAATGATCTTTGGTGCAGTCGGTGCTGGAGGCGGGGGCTACTTGGAGCCCAAAGCACAACTTCTTGGGAGTCCAGAAAGAGGATGCACTTGCAAATGTGCTAGGTGTCCAGGAGTCACGGTCTCATGTTACCCATGACAGCTACGGGCATCAGCTTTGCTGGGGACGCAGGGCAGCCTCGGGGAAGTCTGAGAATTCACCTCTGGTGATGCAGAGACTTTGGCGTCCGACCAGAGCTTCAGTGATGCAGACCGGACAGATGCTTCTTTGGTGCCTGCCAAGCAGGGGAGTCACTCCTTGACCCCAAGGGAGATTCTTCAGTCCTCTAATCGTGAAGTAGAGCGTCGAAGGTCCAGGATTTTGTATCACAGTTTCGTCCAGGGAATATCTAAAGTCGTGGTGACTGGGGTCCTATACTTATACCAAGTTTAGGGGTTGGACTAACTCTGTGGTCCCACCTATGGGTGGGTCAGGCCAGACGGGTGGCTACACCCCTTTCCCTTTGTCCAGTTCACGCCAAAGCAGGGGCTGGAAGCCCCTGATCCGGTTTGAACTGGGGTATGCACGAGGTCACCAAATGTGCCCCCAGTGCAGGACTTCAAAGCACCAGAAAGTGCTCCCGCGAAGCCCCAATACACATTATCCTGTCTGGGGAGGTGGTTACACCTCCCTGCGACAGGAAACCTATTGTCCAGGCCTCCCCTGCCGGAGTTTCGGTCAGCAGCAGGAGGCCAGACTTGTGTCTGTGGCAGCAGCATCCATTTTGTGATGCTGGGGCTTCAGAATGAAGTTACCGGGCAAGCCAGGGTTAACATGTCTCTCCCTCTAGAAGGGTGGAATGCTACCCCCGCCACCAGAATTGGTGGGGGGGTAGTATTCCAAGATGTTTGACACCAAACACGACATGTTTACGTGCAGCCATCCCAAAGTTAGCATTTAACGTTAAGTTATAATGCACTTAAGAGTATATGGTCAAGCTGCACTACAAACAGCATCAGAGAAGGGTCTCCGAACGCTGCAGAGGGGCCCTGCTCATGCAGGGGGACCCTCTCATAGGAACCATGCACTCTGCCTTCAGGATTGACAAGGCCTGCCATAGGAGTGACTTATAGGTTTATATGTGTGTATGTAGGTAGTGATATAGGTAACCTATATCACAGTAAGGGGTGCATGCACCACCTTACCCAGGCTGCAGTAGCAGACCTGTGGTGTCATTTTGGATGGCCTTCCAGGGGTGGCACAATACATGCTGCAGCCCCTGGCAGGCCTCTGAGGTACCTATGCCCTTGGTACATAGTATACCATATACTAGGGACTTATAAGGGCACTCCAGATTCCAATTAGAGATGTGCCTAAGGCACATGGAAACCATTTTAAAGAGGAAGCAGCTAGGCTGGGGTTCTGGTTAGCAGGGCCCCAGCCAGACTAAGGTCGAAAAACAGTGAAGCATCAGCAAAAAGTGGGGGTACCCATGTGAAGCAGATCCTACTCTCCTACAAGTATGATCCGGGGCATCAACCCCAGCCGAAGGCCAGGTTCCAACATGCACAACCCTAGTTCCATAAACTGCAATCTAGAGGAGTGAATCATGTCTAACTCTAAGAAGTAGCATGATACGTACGTCAACCCCAGCCGAAGGCCGAGCTCCAACATGCACAACCCTAGTGTCATAAACTGCAATCTAGAGGAGTGCATTATGTCTGACTCTAAGAAGCAGTATGATACGGGGCGTCAACCCCAGCCAAGGCCAAGCTCCAACATGCACACACCTAGGGGGACAAGCGGCAATCTACAGGAGTGCATCATGTCTGAATCTAAGAAGAAGCATGATACATGGGGTCAACCCTAGCCGAAGGCCAGGCTCCAGCATGCAGAACCCTAGTGCCGTAAACTGCAATCTAGAGGAGTGCATCATGTCTGACTCTAAGAAGCAACATGATACGTGGCGTCAACCCTAGCTGAAGGCCAAGCTCAAACATGCACAACCCTAGTTCCATAAACTGCAATCTAGAGGAGTGAATCATGTCTGACTCTAAGAAGCAGCATGATACGGACGTCCACCCTAGCCGAAGGCCGAGCTCCAACATGCACAACCCTAGTGTCATAAACTGCAATCTAGAGGAGTGCATCATGTCTGACTCTAAGAAGCAGCATGATACGGGACGTCAACCCTAGCCGAAGGCCAGGCTCCAACATGCACAACCCTAGTGCCATAAACTGCAATCTACAGGAGTGCATCATGTCTGACTCTAAGAAGCAGTATGATACGGGGCGTCAACCCTAGCTGAAGGCCAAGCTCCAACATGCACAAACCCAGTGCCATAAACTGCAATCTAGAGGAGTGCATCATGTCTGACTTTAAGAAGCAGTATGATACGGGCGTCAACCCCAGCTGACGGCCAAGCTCCAACATGCACAAACCTAGTGCCATAAAAAGCAATCTACATGAGTGCATCATGTCTGACTCTAAGAAGCAGTATGATACGGGCGTCAACCCTAGCCGAAGGCCGAGCTCCAACATGCACAACCCAGTGCCATAAACTGCAATCTACAGGAGGGCATCATGTCTGACTCTAAGAAGCAGTATGATACGGGGTGTCAACCCTAGCTGAAGGCCAAGCTCCAACATGCACAAACCTAGTGCCATAAACTGCCATCTACAGGAGTGCATCATGTCTGACTCTAAGAAGCAGTATGATACGGACGTCACCCCTAGCCGAAGGCCAGGCTCCAACATGCACAACCCTAGTGTCATAAACTGAAGTCTAGAGGAGTGCATCATGTCTGACTCTAAGAAGCAGCATGATACGGGGCGTCAACCCTAGCCAAAGGCCAAGCTCCAACATTCACCACAAACCTAGCGCTATAAACTGCAATCTACAGGAGAGCATCATGTCTGACTCTGAGAAGCAGCATGATACGGGGCATCAACCCTAGCCAAAGGCCAAGCTCCAACATGCACCACAAACCTAGCACTATAAACTGCAATCTACAGGAGCGCATCATGTCTGACTCTGAGAAGCAGCATGATACGGGAAATCAACCCTAGCCAAAGGCCAAGCTCCAACATGCACAACCCTAGTGCCATAAACTGCAATCTAGAGGAGTGCATCATGTCTAACTCTAAGAAGCAGCATGATACGGGGTGTCAACCCTAGCCGAAGGCCAGGTTCCAACGTGCACCACAAACCTGGTGCCATAAACTGCAATCTGGAGGAGTGCATCATGTCTGACTCTAAGAAGCAGTATGATACGTGGTGTCAAACCCAGCCAAAGGCCAAGCTCCAACATGTACAAACCTCCTGCCACAAACTGAAATCTAGAGGAGTGCATCATGTCTGACTCTAAGAAGCAGTATGATACGGGCGTCAACCCTCGCCGAAGGCCGAGCTCCAACATGCACAACCCTAGTGTCATAAACTGCAATCTAGAGGAGTGCATCATGTCTGACTCTAAGAAGCAGCATGATACGGGGCGTCAACCCTAGCCGAAGGCCAGGCTCCAACATGCACAACCCTAGTGCCATAAACTGCAATCTACAGGAGTGCATCATGTCTGACTCTAAGAAGCAGTATGATACGGGGCGTCAACCCTAGCTGAAGACCAAGCTCCAACATGCACACACCCAGTGCCATAAACTGCAATCTAGAGGAGTGCATCATGTCTGACTCTAAGAAGCAGTATGATACGGGGGTGTCAACCCCAGCTGACGGCCAAGCTCCAACATGCACAAACCTAGTGCCATAAAAAGCAATCTACAGGAGTACATCATGTCTGATTCTAAGAAGCAGTATGATACGGGCGTCAACCCTAGCCGAAGGCCGAGCTCCAACATGCACAACCCAGTGCCATAAACTGCAATCTACAGGAGGGCATCATGTCTGACTCTAAAAAGCAGTATGATACCGGGTGTCAACCCTAGCTGAAGGCCAAGCTCCAACATGCACAACCCTAGTGCCATAAACTGCCATCTACAGGAGTGCATCATGTCTGACTCTAAGAAGCAGTATGATACGGACGTCACCCCTAGCCGAAGGCCAGGCTCCAACATGCACAACTCTAGTGTCATGAACTGCAGTCTAGAGGAGTGCATCATGTCTGACTCTAAGAAGCAGTATTATACGGGGCGTCAACCCTAGCTAAAGGCAAACTTCCAACATGCACAACCCTAGTGCCATATACTTCAATCTAGAGGAGTGCATCATGTCTGACTCTAAGAAACAGTATGATACGTGGCGTCAACCCCAGCCAAAGGCCAAGCTCCAATATGCACACACCTAGGGGGACAAACTGCAATCTACAGGAGTGCATCATGTCTGAATCTAAGAAGCAGCATGATACAGGGCGTCAACCATAGCCGAAGGCCATGCTCCAACATGCACAACGCTGGTGCCATAAACTGCAATCTAGAGGAGTGCATCATGTCAGACTCTAAGAAGCAGCAGGATGTGGGGCGGCAACCCTAGCTGAAGGCCAAGCTCCAACATGCACACACCTAGGGGGACAAACTGCAATCTAGAGGAGTGCATCATGTCTGACTCTAAGAAGCAGTATGCTACGGGCGTCAACCCTAGCCGAAGGCCAGTTTCCAACATGCACAACCCTAGTGCCATAAACTGCAATCTACAGGAGTGCATCATGTCTGACTCTAAGAAGAAGTATGATACGGGCGTCAACCCTAGCCGAAGGCCAGGCTCCAACATGCACAACCCTAGTGTCATAAACTGCAGTCTAGAGGAGTGCATCATGTCTGACTCTAAGAAGCAGCATGATACGGGGCGTCAACCCTAGCCAAAGGCCAAGCTCCAACATTCACCACAAACCTAGCGCTATAAACTGCAATCTACAGGAGCGCATCATGTCTGACTCTGAGAAGCAGCATGATACGGGGCGTCAACCCTAGCCAAAGGCCAAGCTCCAACATGCACTACAAACCTAGCACTATAAACTGCAATCTACAGGAGCGCATCATGTCTGACTCTGAGAAGCAGCATGATACGGGAAATCAACCCTTGCCAAAGGCCAAGCTCCAACATGCACAACCCTAGTGCCATAAACTGCAATCTAGAGGAGTGCATCATGTCTAACTCTATGAAGCAGCATGATACAGGGTGTCAACCCTAGCCGAAGGCCAGGTTCCAACATGCACCACAAACCTGGTGCCATAAACTGCAATCTGGAGGAGTGCATCATGTCTGACTCTAAGAAGCAGTATGATACGTGGTGTCAAACCCAGCCAAAGGCCAAGCTCCAACAAGCACAAACCTCCTGCCATAAACTGAAATCTAGAGGAGTGCATCATGTCTGACTCTAAGAAGCAGTATGATACGGGGCGTCAACCCTCGCCGAAGGCCGAGCTCCAACATGCACAACCCTAGTGTCATAAACTGCAATCTAGAGGAGTGCATCATGTCTGACTCTAAGAAGCAGCATGATACGGGGCGTCAACCCTAGCCGAAGGCCAGGCTCCAACATGCACAACCCTAGTGCCATAAACTGCAATCTACAGGAGTGCATCATGTCTGACTCTAAGAAGCAGTATGATACGGGGCGTCAACCCTAGCTGAAGACCAAGCTCCAACATGCACACACCCAGTGCCATAAACTGCAATCTAGAGGAGTGCATCATGTCTGACTCTAAGAAGCAGTATGATACGGGGCGTCAACCCCAGCTGACGGCCAAGCTCCAACATGCACAAACCTAGTGCCATAAAAAGCAATCTACAGGAGTGCATCATGTCTGACTCTAAGAAGCAGTATGATACGGGCGTCAACCCTAGACGAAGGCCGAGCTCCAACATGCACAACCCAGTGCCATAAACTGCAATCTACAGGAGGGCATCATGTCTGACTCTAAAAAGCAGTATGATACGGGGTGTCAACCCTAGCTGAAGGCCAAGCTCCAACATGCACAACCCTAGTGCCATAAACTGCAATCTACAGGAGTGCATCATGTCTGACTCTAAGAAGCAGTATGATACGGACGTCACCCCTAGCCGAAGGCCAGGCTCCAACATGCACAACCCTAGTGTCATAAACTGCAGTCTAGAGGAGTGCATCATGTCTGACTCTAAGAAGCAGTATTATACCGGGCGTCAACCCTAGCTAAAGGCAAACTTCCAACATGCACAACCCTAGTGCCATATACTTCAATCTAGAGGAGTGCATCATGTCTGACTCTAAGGAGCAGTATGATACGTGGCGTCAACCCCAGCCAAAGGCCAATCTCCAACATGCACACACCTAGGGGGACAAACTGCAATCTACAGGAGTGCATTATGTCTGAATCTAAGAAGCAGCATGATACAGGTCGTCAACCCTAGCCGAAGGCCATGCTCCAACATGCACAACGCTGGTGCCATAAACTGCAATCTAGAGGAGTGCATCATGTCAGACTCTAAGAAGCAGCAGCATGTGGGGCGGCAACCCTAGCTGAAGGCCAAGCTCCAACATGCACACACCTAGGGGGACAAACTGCAATCTAGAGGAGTGCATCATGTCTGACTCTAAGAAGCAGTATGATACGGGGCGCCAACCCTAGCCGAAGGCCAGTTTCCAACATGCACAACCCTAGTGCCATAAACTGCAATCTAGAGGAGTGCATCATGTCTGACTCTAAGAAGCAGCATGATACCGGGCGTCAACCCTAGCCGAAGGCCGTGCTCCAACATGCACAACCATAGTGCCATAAACTGCAATCTACAGGAGGGCATCATGTCTGGCTCTAAGAAGCAGTATGATACGGGGAGTCAACCCTAGCTGAAGGCCAAGCTCCAACATGCACAAACCCAGTGCCATAAACTGCAATCTAGAGGAGTGCATCATGTCTGACTCTAAGAAGCAGTATGATACGGGGCGTTACCCCTAGCCGAAGGCCAGGCTCCAACATGCACAACCCTAGTGCCATAAACTGCAATCTAGAGGAGTGCATCATGTCTGACCCTAAGAAGCAGTATGATACGGGGTGTCAACCCTAGCTGAAGGCCAAGCTCCAACATGCACAACCCTAGTGCCATAAACTGCCATCTACAGGAGTGCATCATGTGTGACTTTAAGAAGCAGTATGATACGGGGCGTCACACCTAGCCGAAGGCCGAGCTCCAACATGCACAACCCAGTGCCATAAACTGCAATCTACAGGAGGGCATCATGTCTGACTCTAAAAAGCAGTATGATACGGGGTGTCAACCCTAGCTGAAGGCCAAGCTCCAACATGCACAACCCTAGTGCCATAAACTGCCATCTACAGGAGTGCATCATGTCTGACTCTAAGAAGCAGTATGATACGGACGTCACCCCTAGCCGAAGGCCAGGCTCCAACATGCACAACCCTAGTGTCATAAACTGCAGTCTAGAGGAGTGCATCATGTCTGACTCTAAGAAGCAGTATTATACGGGGCGTCAACCCAAGCTAAAGGCAAACTTCTAACATGAACAACCCTAGTGCCATATACTTCAATCTAGAGGAGTGCATCATGTCTGACTCTAAGAAGCAGTATGATACGTGGCGTCAACCCCAGCCAAAGGCCAATCTCCAACATGCACACACCTAGGGGGACAAACTGCAATCTACAGGAGTGCATCATGTCTGAATCTAAGAAGCAGCATGATACAGGTCGTCAACCCCAGCCGAAGGCCATGCTCCAACATGCACAACGCTGGTGCCATAAACTGCAATCTAGAGGAGTGCATCATGTCAGACTCTAAGAAGCAGCAGGATGTGGGGCGGCAACCCTAGCTGAAGGCCAAGCTCCAATATGCACACACCTAGGGGGACAAACTGCAATCTAGAGGAGTGCATCATGTCTGACTCTAAGAAGCAGTATGCTACGGGGCATCAACCCTAGCCGAAGGCCAGTTTCCAACATGCACAACCATAGTGCCATAAACTGCAATCTAGAGGAGTGCATCATGTCAGACTCTAAGAAGCAGCAGCATGTGGGCGGCAACCCTAGCTGAAGGCCAAGCTCCAACATGCACACACCTAGGGGGACAAACTGCAATCTAGAGGAGTGCATCATGTCTGACTCTAAGAAGCAGTATGCTACGGGGCATCAACCCTAGCCGAAGGCCAGTTTCCAACATGCACAACCCTAGTGCCATAAACTGCAATCTAGAGGAGTGCATCATGTCTGACTCTAAGAAGCAGCATGATTCCGGGCGTCAACCCTAGCCGAAGGCGGGGCTCCAACATGCACAACCATAGTGCCATAAACTGCAATCTACAGGAGTGCATCATGTCTGGCTCTAAGAAGCAGTATGATACGGGGCGTCAACCCTAGCTGAAGGCCAAGCTCCAACATGCACAAACCCAGTGCCATAAACTGCAATCTAGAGGAGTGCATCATGTCTGACTCTAAGAAGCAGTATGATACGGGGCGTCAACCCCAGCTGACGGCCAAGCTCCAACATGCACAAACCTAATGCCATAAAATGCAATCTACAGGAGTGCATCATGTCAGACTCTAAGAAACAGTATGATACGGGGCAGCAACCCTAGCTGAAGGCCAAGCTCCAACATGCACAACCCTAGTGCCATAAACTGCAATCTACAGGAGTGCATCATGTCTGACTTTAAGAAGCAGTATGATACGGGGCGTCACCCCTAGCCGAAGGCCAGGCTCCAACATGCACAACCCTAGTGCCATAAACTGCAATCTAGAGGAGTGCATCATGTCTAACTCTAAGAAGCAGCATGATATGGGGTGTCAACCCTAGCCGAAGGCCAGGTTCCAACATGCACCACAAACCTGGTGCCATAAACTGCAATCTGGAGGAGTGCATCATGTCTGACTTTAAGAAGCAGTATGATACGGGGCGTCACACCTAGCCGAAGGCCGAGCTCCAACATGCACAACCCAGTGCCATAAACTGCAATCTACAGGAGGGCATCATGTCTGACTCTAAAAAGCAGTATGATACGGGGTGTCAACCCTAGCTGAAGGCCAAGCTCCAACATGCACAACCCTAGTGCCATAAACTGCCATCTACAGGAGTGCATCATGTCTGACTCTAAGAAGCAGTATGATACGGACGTCACCCCTAGCCGAAGGCCAGGCTCCAACATGCACAACCCTAGTGTCATAAACTGCAGTCTAGAGGAGTGCATCATGTCTGACTCTAAGAAGCAGTATTATACGGGGCGTCAACCCAAGCTAAAGGCAAACTTCTAACATGAACAACCCTAGTGCCATATACTTCAATCTAGAGGAGTGCATCATGTCTGACTCTAAGAAGCAGTATGATACGTGGCGTCAACCCCAGCCAAAGGCCAATCTCCAACATGCACACACCTAGGGGGACAAACTGCAATCTAGAGGAGTGCATCATGTCTGACTCTAAGAAGCAGTATGCTACGGGGCATCAACCCTAGCCGAAGGCCAGTTTCCAACATGCACAACCCTAGTGCCATAAACTGCAATCTAGAGGAGTGCATCATGTCTGACTCTAAGAAGCAGTATGATACGGGCGTCAACCCTAGCCGAAGGCCGGGCTCCAACATGCACAACCATAGTGCCATAAACTGCAATCTACAGGAGTGCATCATGTCTGGCTGTAAGAAGCAGTATGATACGGGGCGTCAACCCTAGCTGAAGGCCAAGCTCCAACATGCACAAACCCAGTGCCATAAACTGCAATCTAGAGGAGTGCATCATGTCTGACTCTAAGAAGCAGTATGATACGGGCGTCAACCCCAGCTGACGGCCAAGCTCCAACATGCACAAACCTAGTGCCATAAAATGCAATCTACAGGAGTGCATCATGTCTGACTCTAAGAAACAGTATGATACGGGGCGGCAACCCTAGCTGAAGGCCAAGCTCCAACATGCACAACCCTAGTGCCATAAACTGCAATCTACAGGAGTGCATCATGTCTGACTTTAAGAAGCAGTATGATACGGGGCGTCACCCCTAGCCGAAGGCCAGGCTCCAACATGCACAACCCTAGTACCATAAACTGCAATGTAGAGGAGTGCACCATGTCTGACTCTAAGAAGCAGCATGATACGGGCGTCAACCCAAGCTGAAGGCCGAGCTCCAACATGCACAACCCTAGTGCCATAAACTGCAATCTACAGGAGTGCATCATGTCTGACTTTAAGAAGCAGTATGATACGGGGCGTCACCCCTAGCCGAAGGCCAGGCTCCAACATGCACAACCCTAGTGTCATAAACTGCAGTCTAGA
This sequence comes from Calotriton arnoldi, assembly GCA_963921515.1. NCBI lineage: Eukaryota > Metazoa > Chordata > Amphibia > Caudata > Salamandridae > Calotriton > Calotriton arnoldi. The sequence goes on along the minus strand of CAWUFW010006312.1, from coordinate 1,156,387 downwards.
GGAGTGCATCATGTCTGACTCTAAGAAGCAGTATTATACGGGGCGTCAACCCTAGCTAAAGGCAAACTTCCAACATGCACAACCCTAGTGCCATATACTTCAATCTAGAGGAGTGCATCATGTCTGACTCTAAGAAGCAGTATGCTACGGGGCATCAACCCTAGCCGAAGGCCAGTTTCCAACATGCACAACCATAGTGCCATAAACTGCAATCTAGAGGAGTGCATCATGTCAGACTCTAAGAAGCAGCAGCATGTGGGGCGGCAACCCTAGCTGAAGGCCAAGCTCCAACATGCACACACCTAGGGGGACAAACTGCAATCTAGAGGAGTGCATCGTGTCTGACTCTAAGAAGCAGTATGCTACGGGGCATCAACCATAGCCGAAGGCCAGTTTCCAACATGCACAACCCTAGTGCCATAAACTGTAATCTAGAGGAGTGCATCATGTCTGACTCTAAGAAGCAGCATGATACCGGGCGTCAACCCTAGCCGAAGGCGGGGCTCCAACATGCACAACCATAGTGCCATAAACTGCAATCTACAGGAGTGCATCATGTCTGGCTCTAAGAAGCAGTATGATACGGGCGTCAACCCTAGCTGAAGGCCAAGCTCCAACATGCACAAACCCAGTGCCATAAACTGCAATCTAGAGGAGTGCATCATGTCTGACTCTAAGAAGCAGTATGATAAGGGGCGTCAACCCCAGCTGACGGCCAAGCTCCAACATGCACAAACCTAGTGCCATAAAATGCAATCTACAGGAGTGCATCATGTCAGACTCTAAGAAACAGTATGATACGGGGCAGCAACCCTAGCTGAAGGCCAAGCTCCAACATGCACAACCCTAGTGCCATAAACTGCAATCTACAGGAGTGCATCATGTCTGACTTTAAGAAGCAGTATGATACGGGGCGTCACCCCTAGCCGAAGGCCAGGCTCCAACATGCACAACCCTAGTGCCATAAACTGCAATCTAGAGGAGTGCATGATGTCTAACTCTAAGAAGCAGCATGATATGGGGTGTCAACCCTAGCCGAAGGCCAGGTTCCAACATGCACCACAAACCTGGTGCCATAAACTGCAATCTGGAGGAGTGCATCATGTCTGACTCTAAGAAGCAGTATGATACGGGGTGTCAACCCTAGCTGAAGGTCAAGCTCCAACATGCACAACCCTAGTGCCATAAACTGCCATCTACAGGAGGGCATCATGTCTGACTCTAAAAAGAAGTATGATACGGGGTGTCAACCCTAGCTGAAGGCCAAGCTCCAACATACACAACCCTAGTGCCATAAACTGCCATCTACAGGAGTGCATCATGTCTGACTCTAAGAAGCAGTATGATACGGACGTCACCCCTAGCCGAAGGCCAGGCTCCAACATGCACAACCCTAGTGTCATAAACTGCAGTCTAGAGGAGTGCATCATGTCTGACTCTAAGAAGCAGTATTATACGGGGCGTCAACCCAAGCTAAAGGCAAACTTCTAACATGAACAACCCTAGTGCCATATACTTCAATCTAGAGGAGTGCATCATGTCTGACTCTAAGAAACAGTATGATACGTGGCGTCAACCCCAGCCAAAGGCCAATCTCCAACATGCACACACCTAGGGGGACAAACTGCAATCTAGAGGAGTGCATCATGTCTGACTCTAAGAAGCAGTACGCTACGGGGCATCAACCCTAGCCGAAGGCCAGTTTCCAACATGCACAACCCTAGTGCCATAAACTGCAATCTAGAGGAGTGCATCATGTCTGACTCTAAGAAGCAGTATGATACGGGGCGTCAACCCTAGCCGAAGGCCGGGCTCCAACATGCACAACCATAGTGCCATAAACTGCAATCTACAGGAGTGCATCATGTCTGGCTGTAAGAAGCAGTATGATACGGGGCGTCAACCCTAGCTGAAGGCCAAGCTCCAACATGCACAAACCCAGTGCCATAAACTGCAATCTAGAGGAGTGCATCATGTCTGACTCTAAGAAGCAGTATGATACGGGGCGTCAACCCCAGCTGACGGCCAAGCTCCAACATGCACAAACCTAGTGCCATAAAATGCAATCTACAGGAGTGCATCATGTCAGACTCTAAGAAACAGTATGATACGGGGCGGCAACCCTAGCTGAAGGCCAAGCTCCAACATGCACAACCCTAGTGCCATAAACTGCAATCTACAGGAGTGCATCATGTCTGACTTTAAGAAGCAGTATGATACGGGGCGTCACCCCTAGCCGAAGGCCAGGCTCCAACATGCACAACCCTAGTACCATAAACTGCAATGTAGAGGAGTGCACCATGTCTGACTCTAAGAAGCAGCATGATACGGGCGTCAACCCAAGCTGAAGGCCGAGCTCCAACATGCACAACCCTAGTGCCATAAACTGCAATCTACAGGAGTGCATCATGTCTGACTTTAAGAAGCAGTATGATACGGGCGTCACCCCTAGCCGAAGGCCAGGCTCCAACATGCACAACCCTAGTGTCATAAACTGCAGTCTAGAGGAGTGCATCATGTCTGACTCTAAGAAGCAGTATTATACGGGCGTCAACCCTAGCTAAAGGCAAACTTCCAACATGCACAACCCTAGTGCCATATACTTCAATCTAGAGGAGTGCATCATGTCTGACTCTAAGAAGCAGTATGATACGTGGCGTCAACCCCAGCCAAAGGCCAATCTCCAACATGCACAACCCTAGTACCATAAACTGCAATGTAGAGGAGTGCACCATGTCTCACTCTAAGAAGCAGCATGATACGGGGCGTCAACCCTAGCCAAAGGCCAGGCTTGAACATGCACAACCCTAGTGCCATAAACTGCAATCTAGAGGAGTGCATCATGTCTGACTCTAAGAAGCACCATGATACAGGTCGTCAACCCTAGCCGAAGGCCATGCTCCAACATGCAAAACGCTGGTGCCATAAACTGCAATCTAGAGGAGTGCATCATGTCAGACTCTAAGAAGCAGCAGCATGTGGGGCGGCAACCCTAGCTGAAGGCCAAGCTCCAACATGCACACACCTAGGGGGACAAACTGCAATCTAGAGGAGTGCATCATGTCTGACTCTAAGAAGCAGTATGATACGGGGCGCCAACCCTAGCCGAAGGCCAGTTTCCAACATGCACAACCCTAGTGCCATAAACTGCAATCTAGAGGAGTGCATCATGTATGACTCTAAGAAGCAGCATGATACCGGGCGTCAACCCTAGCCGAAGGCCGTGCTCCAACATGCACAACCATAGTGCCATAAACTGCAATCTACAGGAGGGCATCATGTCTGGCTCTAAGAAGCAGTATGATACGGGGCGTCAACCCTAGCTGAAGGCCAAGCTCCAACATGCACAAACCCAGTGCCATAAACTGCAATCTAGAGGAGTGCATCATGTCTGACTCTAAGAAGCAGTATGATACGGGGCGTCACCCCTAGCCGAAGGCCAGGCTCCAACATGCACAACCCTAGTGCCATAAACTGCAGTCTAGAGGAGTGCATCATGTCTGACCCTAAGAAGCAGTATGATACGGGGTGTCAACCCTAGCTGAAGGCCAAGCTTCAACATGCACAACCCTAGTGCCATAAACTGCCATCTACAGGAGTGCATCATGTCTGACTTTAAGAAGCAGTATGATACGGGGCGTCACACCTAGCCGAAGGCCGAGCTCCAACATGCACAACCCAGTGCCATAAACTGCAATCTACAGGAGGGCATCATGTCTGACTCTAACAAGCAGTATGATACGGGGTGTCAACCCTAGCTGAAGGCCAAGCTCCAACATGCACAACCCTAGTGCCATAAACTGCCATCTACAGGAGTGCATCATGTCTGACTCTAAGAAGCAGTATGATACGGACGTCACCCCTAGCCGAAGGCCAGGCTCCAACATGCACAACCCTAGTGTCATAAACTGCAGTCTAGAGGAGTGCATCATGTCTGACTCTAAGAAGCAGTATTATACGGGGCGTCAACCCAAGCTAAAGGCAAACTTCTAACATGAACAACCCTAGTGCCATATACTTCAATCTAGAGGAGTGCATCATGTCTGACTCTAAGAAGCAGTATGATACGTGGCGTCAACCCCAGCCAAAGGCCAAAATCCAACATGCACACACCTAGGGGGACAAACTGCAATCTACAGGAGTGCATCATGTCTGAATCTAAGAAGCAGCATGATACAGGTCGTCAACCCTAGCCGAAGGCCATGCTTCAACATGCACAACGCTGGTGCCATAAACTGCAATCTAGAGGAGTGCATCATGTCAGACTCTAAGAAGCAGCAGGATGTGGGGCGGCAACCCTAGCTGAAGGCCAAGCTCCAACATGCACACACCTAGGGGGACAAACTGCAATCTAGAGGAGTGCATCATGTCTGACTCTAAGAAGCAGTATGCTACGGGGCATCAACCCTAGCCGAAGGCCAGTTTCCAACATGCACAACCATAGTGCCATAAACTGCAATCTAGAGGAGTGCATCATGTCAGACTCTAAGAAGCAGCAGCATGTGGGGCGGCAACCCTAGCTGAAGGCCAAGCTCCAACATGCACACACCTAGGGGGACAAACTGCAATCTAGAGGAGTGCATCATGTCTGACTCTAAGAAGCAGTATGCTACGGGGCATCAACCCTAGCCGAAGGCCAGTTTCCAACATGCACAACCCTAGTGCCATAAACTGCAATCTAGAGGAGTGCATCATGTCTGACTCTAAGAAGCAGCATGATACCGGGCGTCAACCCTAGCCGAAGGTGGGGCTCCAACATGCACAACCATAGTGCCATAAACTGCAATCTACAGGAGTGCATCATGTCTGGCTCTAAGAAGCAGTATGATACGGGGCGTCAACCCTAGCTGAAGGCCAAGCTCCAACATGCACAAACCCAGTGCCATAAACTGCAATCTAGAGGAGTGCATCATGTCTGACTCTAAGAAGCAGTATGATACGGGGCGTCAACCCCAGCTGACGGCCAAGCTCCAACATGCACAAACCTAGTGCCATAAAATGCAATCTACAGGAGTGCATCATGTCAGACTCTAAGAAACAGTATGATACGGGGCAGCAACCCTAGCTGAAGGCCAAGCTCCAACATGCACAACCCTAGTGCCATAAACTGCAATCTACAGGAGTGCATCATGTCTGACTTTAAGAAGCAGTATGATACGGGGCGTCACCCCTAGCCGAAGGCCAGGCTCCAACATGCACAACCCTAGTGCCATAAACTGCAATTTAGAGGAGTGCATCATGTCTAACTCTAAGAAGCAGCATGATATGGGGTGTCAACCCTAGCCGAAGGCCAGGTTCCAACATGCACCACAAACCTGGTGCCATAAACTGCAATCTGGAGGAGTGCATCATGTCTGACTCTAAGAAGCAGTATGATACGGGGTGTCAACCCTAGCTGAAGGTCAAGCTCCAACATGCACAACCCTAGTGCCATAAACTGCCATCTACAGGAGTGCATCATGTCTGACTTTAAGAAGCAGTATGATACGGGGCGTCACACCTAGCCGAAGGCCGAGCTCCAACATGCACAACCCAGTGCCATAAACTGCAATCTACAGGAGGGCATCATGTCTGACTCTAAAAAGCAGTATGATACGGGGTGTCAACCATAGCTGAAGGCCAAGCTCCAACATGCACAACCCTAGTGCCATAAACTGCCATCTACAGGAGTGCATCATGTCTGACTCTAAGAAGCAGTATGATACGGACGTCACCCCTAGCCGAAGGCCAGGCTCCAACATGCACAACCCTAGTGTCTTAAACTGCAGTCTAGAGGAGTGCATCATGTCTGACTCTAAGAAGCAGTATTATACGGGGCGTCAACCCAAGCTAAAGGCAAACTTCTAACATGAACAACCCTAGTGCCATATACTTCAATCTAGAGGAGTGCAACATGTCTGACTCTAAGAAGCAGTATGATACGTGGCGCCAACCCCAGCCAAAGGCCAATCTCCAACATGCACACACCTAGGGGGACAAACTGCAATCTAGAGGAGTGCATCATGTCTGACTCTAAGAAGCAGTATGCTACGGGGCATCAACCCTAGCCGAAGGCCAGTTTCCAACATGCACAACCCTAGTGCCATAAACTGCAATCTAGAGGAGTGCATCATGTCTGACTCTAAGAAGCAGTATGATACGGGGCGTCAACCCTAGCCAAAGGCCGGGCTCCAACATGCACAACCATAGTGCCATAAACTGCAATCTACAGGAGTGCATCATGTCTGGCTGTAAGAAGCAGTATGATACGGGGCGTCAACCCTAGCTGAAGGCCAAGCTCCAACATGCACAAACCCAGTGCCATAAACTGCAATCTAGAGGAGTGCATCATGTCTGACTCTAAGAAGCAGTATGATACGGGGCGTCAACCCCAGCTGACGGCCAAGCTCCAACATGCACAAACCTAGTGCCATAAAATGCAATCTACAGGAGTGCATCATGTCAGACTCTAAGAAACAGTATGATACGGGGCGGCAACCCTAGCTGAAGGCCAAGCTCCAACATGCACAACCCTAGTGCCATAAACTGCAATCTACAGGAGTGCATCATGTCTGACTTTAAGAAGCAGTATGATACGGGGCGTCACCCCTAGCCAAAGGCCAGGCTCCAACATGCACAACCCTAGTACCATAAACTGCAATGTAGGGGAGTGCACCATGTCTGACTATAAGAAGCAGCATGATACGGGGCGTCAACCCAAGCTGAAGGCCGAGCTCCAACATGCACAACCCTAGTGCCATAAACTGCAATCTACAGGAGTGCATCATGTCTGACTTTAAGAAGCAGTATGATACGGGGCGTCACCCCTAGCCGAAGGCCAGGCTCCAACATGCACAACCCTAGTACCATAAACTGCAATGTAGAGGAGTGCACCATGTCTGACTCTAAGAAGCAGCATGATACGGGGCGTCAACCCTAGCCAAAGGCCAGGCTTGAACATGCACAACCCTAGTGCCATAAACTGTAATCTAGAGGAGTGCATCATGTCTGACTCTAGGCCAAGCTCCAACATGCACAAACCTAGTGCCATAAAATGCAATCTACAGGAGTGCATCATATCTGACTCTAAGAAGCAGCATGATACGGACGTCAACCCTAGCCGAAGGCCGAGCTCCATCAAGCACAACCCTAGTGCCATAAACTGCAATCTAGAGGAGTGCATCATGTCTGACTCTAAGAAGCAGTATGATAAGGGGCGTCAACCCCAGCCGACGGCCAAGCTCCAACATGCACAAACCCAATGCCATAAAATGCAATCTACAGGAGTGCATCATGTCTGACTCTAAGAAGCAGTATGATACGCGGCGTCAACCCTAGCCGAAGGCCGAGCTCCAACATGCACAACCCAGTGCCATAAACTGCAATCTACAGGAGGGCATCATGTCTGACTCTAAGAAGCAGTATGATACGCGGCGTCAACCCTAGCCGAAGGCCGAGCTCCAACATGCACAACCCAATGCCATAAACTGCAATCTACAGGAGGGCATCATGTCTGACTCTAAGAAGCAGTATGATACGGGGCGTCACCCCTAGCAGAAGGCCAGGATCCAACATTGTGAGAAGTTGGCCTGGTATATGCTGTCCACTAATTATAGTGGGCACCTTGTACCAGTCCAAACAACCCTTATTGGAGTTAGGTTTAAAGACAACCTTTATTGAAAGCTATCCTAGTGGTAGCTATGGAGAGCAGCCTTCAGGCTAAGTCTTGAAGGAATGTAAAGCAGCTTGTTTTACCAGTCTATAATCTCTTGAGTGACCAAATGAAAGAGGACCACACCAGGTATATATATAAAATATATGTATTTAGTCTTAAACACACCCCTCTAGTCTCTTTATGAGGCTAGAGTTCGAAGTACATACTTTACAAGTCAAATATCAACAGTAATAGCACCAATACACGTTTGAGCCCTAGGGGCGTACCAAACCATATACTAAAATAGTGGTATAAGAACCACGACTGAGCTAGACACAAGGTCTAGAGCCTGTAGAAGTGCTTGGACCACAAGGAACCACCCAAGGTAGTGACGCAGGGGACCCACGGGGGACGCGTGCAGTGTGTAAACACAGCCGCGAATCACCGTTAACTTCAATGGGGAAAGTCGCGGTTGGAAATTTAAAGAAAAGGGACACTTAAAGAAGGACTTGGAGCAAACCCTTTGAGAACTAGGACTTTCTAGAGTCTCTACCCACGGGAGCACTGGACTACTCTTGTTACCTCACCCAGGGAAGCCGGGTGCATAGGTGCCTTTCGGGGTCGGGTTTCGTCGTCGATTTGAATGGCGATATGCTGCAAAGTGCTGCTGGCGACCAAGTGGAAAGTGTCCGAGTGGATCCAAGAGTGGATCGGAGATCTGAAGAACCTGAAAGCAGAGGGGACAGAGTCTAGGTCACTAGCCAGTGACCAGGAAGGCGATGGACAGATGCCCACCGATGTCGGGTGCTTCAGGTTGGTTGACGGTTGTCTTGTCTCTGCAGCCACGAGGTCCAGGAGGTGTTGTCGGAAACCAGGAGCAGGATTCGGGCTGGTACACATTGTCTGTCGAGTGCTGAGGTGTCGGCAACCAGGTTGGACCCAACAAGCCTTGGCAACGGCAAGTCTCGATGAAGATGACGATTGACGATGGTGCAGACCTGCAAGGTCTGAGGAACTCACCCAGCAAGGGTAAGTGAGGGCAAGCCTGGTGCAACCAGGGAGCCCAAGAAGAAAAGCATTGGCCTTCGTGAAGGGTTACTAGCTAATGGACTAGCAACCGCAAAGGAGCCTTGAGACGGTGCACGTGGAGCTGGCTCGCAGGACACTCGTTGAGTGGAGGCCAGTGATCTTCGGTGCAGTCGGTGCTGGAGGCGGGGGCTACTGGGAGTCCAAAGCACAACTTCGTGGGAGTCTAGGAAGAGGATGCACTTGCAAATGTGCTCGGTGTCCATGGGTCACGGTTCCACGTTACCCACGACAGCTACGGGCCTCAGCTTTGCTGGGGACTCAGGGCAGCCTCGGTGAAGTCTGGAAATCCACCTCTGGTGATGCAAAGACTTCGGCGTCCGACGGGAGCTTCAGAGATGGAGACCGGACAGATGCTTCTTTGGTGCCTGCCAAGCAGGGGAGTCCCTCCTTGACCCCAAGGGAGATTCTTCAGTCCTCTAATCTTGAAGTAGAGCGTCGAAGGTCCAGGATTTTGTATCAGAGTTTCGTCCAGGGAATATCTAAAGTCCTAGGGACTGGGGTCCTATACTTATACTAAGTTTAGGGGTTGGACTTACTCTGTGGTCCCACCTATGGGTGGGTCAGGGCAGAGGGCTGGCTACACCCCTTTCCCTTTGTCCAGTTCGCGCCAAAGCAGGGGCTGGGAGCCCCTGATCCGGTTTGAACTGGGGTATGCACGAGGACACCAAATGTGCCCCCAGTGCAGGACTTCAAAGCACCAGAAAGTGCTCCCGCCCAGCCCCAATACACATTATCCTGTCTGGGGAGGTGGTTACACCTCCCTGCGACAGGAAACCTATTGTCCAGGCCTCCCCTGCCGGAGTTTCGGTCAGCAGCAGGAGGCCAGACTTGTGTCTGTGGCAGCAGCATCCATTTTGTGATGCTGGGGCTTTGGAAAGAAGTTACCGGGCAAACCAGGGTTAACATGTCTCTCCCTCTAGAAGGGTGGAATGCTACCCCCGCCGCCAGAATTGGCGGGGGGGTAGTATTCCAAGATGTTTGACACCAAACACGACATGTTTACGTGCAGCCATCCCAAAGTTAGCATTTAACGCGGGGTTAAAATGCACTTAAGAGTATATGGTCAGGCTGCACTACAAACAGCATCAGAGAAGGGTCTCCGAACGCTGCAGAGGGGCCCTGCTCATGCAGGGGCACCCTCTCACATAGGAACCATGCACTCTGCCTTCAGGATTGACAAGGCCTGCCATAGGAGTGACTTATAGGTTTATATGTGTGTAGGTATGTAGTGATAGGTAATCTATATCACAGTAAGGGGTGCATGCACCACCTTACCCAGGCTGCAGTAGCATACCTGTGGTGTCATTTTGGATGGCCTTCCAGGGGTGGCACAATACATGCTGCAGCCCCTGGTAGGCCTCTGAGGTACCTATGCCCTTGGTACATAGTATACCATATACTAGGGACTTATAAGGGCACTCCAGATTCCAATTAGAGATGTGCCTAAGGCACATGGAAACCATTTTAGAGAGGAAGCAGCTAGGCTGGGGTTCTGATTAGCAGGGCCCCAGCCAGACTAAAGTCGAAAAACAGTGAAGCATCAGCAAAAAGTGGGGGTACCCATGTGAAGCATATCCTACTCTCCTACACAACCCCCCCCAAACGTAGGGACATTAAACTAACTTTGACCAGTTGAGTCTTCATGTTCTAAGTGGAAGTATCTAGAGAGTCCATCTGCATTGGCATGGTTACTCCCAGGTCTATGTTCCACTGTGAAGTCCATCCCCTGTAGGGAAATGGACCACCTAAGCAGTTTGGGGTTTTCACCCTTCATTTGTTTTAGCCATAAGAGGGGCTTATGGTCGGTTTGAACAAGGAAGTGAGTACCAAACAAGTATGGCCTCAACTTCTTCAGAGCCCAGACCACAGCAAAGGCCTCCCTCTCAATGGCTGACCAACGTTTCTCTCTAGGGGTCAGCCTTCTGCTTATGAAAGCTACTTGCTGATCCTGACCTTCTTCATTCAATTGTGACAGTACAGCCCCTACCCCCAATTCAGATGCATCAGTTTGAACAATGAACTTCTTGGAGTAATCAGGACTCTGTAGAATGGGAGCAGTGCACATGGCCTGCTTCAGGTCATCAAATGCCTTTTGACAGTTAGCTGTCCACTGAACTTTCTTGGGCATTTTCTTAGAAGTTAAGTCATTCAAAGGTGTCACTATTGATCCATACCCTTTTACAAATCTCCTGTAGTACCCAGTCAGGCCTAAAAAGGCTCTCACCTGAGTCTGGGTAGTTGGAGCAGCCCAGTCCATGATGGTCTGGATCTTGCTCTGCAGTGGTTGAACCTGGCCTCCACCCACAAGGTGGGCCAGGTACACAACCTGACTCTGCCCTATCTGGCACTTGGTGGCCTTGATAGTCAGGCCTGCCTTTTGCAGGGCCTGTAAAACATTTCTGAGGTGGACCAGGTGATCCTCCCAGGTGGAGCTAAAGACAGCGATATCATCAAGATATGCTGCACTATAGGCTTCCAGGCCTGTAAGGACTGTATTCATCAACCTCTGAAAAGTGGCAGCTGCATTCTTCAGACCAAAGGGCATCACCACAAACTGATAATGCCCACTAGGGGTTGAGAATGCTGTCTTTGGCTTTGCACCATCAGCTAGTCTGATCTGCCAGTAGCCAGCTGTTAGGTCAAATGTGCTGAGATACTTGGCTGAGGCCAAAGTGTCTATTAGCTCACCTGCCCTGGGTATTGGAAGGGCATCAGTCCTAGTGACTGCATTGAGACCCCTGTAGTCCACACAAAACCTCATCTCTCTTTTTCCACCACTGGTGTGAGGTTTTGGCACAAGGACCACTGGACTAGCCCAAGGGCTATCTGAGGGTTCAATAACTCCCAAATCCAACATTTTCTGGACTTCTGTCCTGATACAGTCCCTGACATGGTCAGGTTGCCTATAAATCTTATTTTTAATAGGCATACTGTCCCCAGTGTCCACTTCATGAGTGCACCAGGTGGTCTGACGGTGTCAGTGAAAACATGTGTCTAAACTGATTGAGCACCTGTCTACAATCAGTTTGTTGCTGGGTAGTGAGGCTGCCTGCCAAGGCTACACCATCTACTGACCCATCGTCAGGGTTCTGTGAGAGCAGGTCAGGGAGTGGGTCACTCTCTTCCTCCTGCCCTTCATCAGTAGCCATGAGCAAGCCCATGTCTGCCCTGTCCACATATGGTTTTAACCTGTTGACATGGAGAACCCTGTGGGGACTCCTGGGTGTTCCTATTTCTACTAAGTAGGTAACCTCACCCTTCTGTTCAACAATAGTGTGGGGTCCACTCCATTTGTCTTGGAGAGCTGCTGGGGCCACTGGCTCCAACACCCACACCTTCTGTCCTGGCTGGTAAACAATCAGCATCAGCCTTTTGGTCATGCCAAGCTTTCTGAAGTTCCTGGCTAGCCTCAACGTTTTTAGTTGCCTTTTTCATATACTCAGCCATCCGGGAGCGGAGACCAAGTACGTAGTCCACTATGTCTTGCTTTGGGGGCTTGAGAGGTAACTTCCATCCTTCCATCACCAAGCACAGTGGACCCCTGACAGGGTGACCAAACAAAAGTTCAAAAGGGCTGTAGCCAACCCCCTTTTGAGGTACCTCCCTGTATGCAAATAAAAGGCAGGGCAAGAGAATGTCCCATCTTCGCCTAAGCTTTTCTGGGAGCATTTTAATCATGCCCTTCAAGGTTTTGTTGAATCTCTCAACTAAACCATTGCATTGTGGGTGATAGGGTGTGGTGAACTTATAAGTCACTCCACACTCCTTCCACATTGCTTTTAAGTAACCAGACATAAAGTTTGCATCCCTGTCTGATACAACCTCCTTAGGAAAGCCCACTCTTGAGAAAACTCCCAGGAGGGCTCTTGCCACCACAGGTGCTGTAGTGGTCATAAGGGGAATAGCCTCTGGGTACCTGGTGGCATGATCCACTACCACCAGGATAAACCTGTGCCCAGATGCTGTTTGGGGATCCATGGGACCAACAATATCAATCCCCACTCTTTCAAAGGGCACCCCCACCACAGGTAGTGGTATCAGGGGGCCTTTGTAGTGCCACATGCCTTGCCACTGGCCTGGCAGGTTACACAGGAGCGACAAAACTCCTTGGTGTCTTCAGACATGTGGGGCCAGTGAAAGTGAGGGACAATTCTGTCCCAAGTCTTGTTCTGGCCCAGGTGACCTGCTGAGGGAATATCATGGGCTAGGGTCAATAGGAAGCCCCTGAACTTTAGAGGTATAACCAACCTCCTGGTGGCACCAGGCTTGGGGTCTCTACACTCTGAGTACAGGAGTCCATCATCCCAATACACTGTATGGGGACCACTAGCTTTCCCATCATCCTCAGCAGCAGCTTGCTGTCTGAGGGGTTCAAGAGAGGGGCAGCTCTGCTGCTCCTGGCTCAGATCTGCCCTGGAAGGTCCCCCTGTCCCCAAGAACTCAACCTGGTCAGGTTCAAGTTCCTCTGGGACAGTTCCTTCCTCAGGACTGAGATCATCCCCCTCAAGAGACTTATCTTCCTTCTGAGCCAAGGGGGAAGGCACTGCCTTTACCCTACTACTCCTCCTCTTGGAAGGCACTTGGTCCATTATTCCAGAATCCAAGGCCTGTTCAGTTTTAGACATTTTGGCCTGTGACCTGGTCACAGCAAACACATCTGCAGGAATGCCCGGCATTTCTGCATGAGTCCTGAGCTCTACTTCTGCCCAAGCTGAAGTTTCTAAGTCATTGCCAAGCAAGCATTCGACTGGTAGGTCAGCACTTACCACAACCTTCTTAAGGCCAGTTACCCCTCCCCAGGAGAAGTTAACAACTGCCAGAGTATGGTCTGTTCTGACGTGCCAGCATTGGTCACTTGGTACATTTCACCAAGTATAACTTGCCCAGGATCCACAAGGTCTTGTGTCACCATTGTGACACTTGCCCCTGTGACCCTAAATGCCAAAGCCTCTTTTCCATTGATTAAAGGCTGTTGTCTGTACTATCCCAGATTACTGGGACTCATAGAGGAGGTCACATCCATGCCTCCATCACAGACTAACACAGCCTGAGTGAGTTCTCTGACTAGGTCAGAGCCCATCTCAGTACCCAGGGTCAACCCTACTAAACCCTTGGCTGTAGTACTCCCACCACCAACTGTAACTGTACTAGGGGGAACAGGTGCCTTAGGGGCATTGGTGGGGGCTGGATTAGAGTCTTTGGACTTGGTGCAATCACTGGTCCAGTGGGTCTTTTGCTTACAGACCTTGCACCATGGTTTCTTTTGGCCTTTCCCTTTGTTAGACTGTGAATACCGACCTGAAGAAGATTTTTGGGGCCCTTGTGAAGACTTCTGGTCTTTACCCTTCTCCCCACCCTTATCAGAGTTCTTAGAATCTTGCTTCTTAGGGTCACCACCTTGGTTCTGTACCTTCTGCCTCACCCTGGTTCTGACCCATTTGTCTGCCTTCTTTCCCAATTCTTGGGGAGAGGTCAGATCAGAGTCCACCAGGTACTGATGCAACAGCTGATTTTGACAGTTATTAAGAATCTGCTCCCTCATTATCAGATTATACAATCCTGTGAAGTCACACACCTTACTGCCCATCAACCAGCCTTCCAGAGCCTTAGCAGCACAATCCACATAGTCTACCCAGTCTTGAGTCTGTGCTTTTTGGGCATCTCTGAACTTTAACCTGTATTGTTCAGTTGTTAGGCCAAACCCATTAATAAGAGCTCTCTTCAAGACCTTGTAATTATCAGCATCCTCTTCTCTTACAGTGAGGAGCTTATCTCTACCTTTGTCTGCAAAGGAGAGCCACAAGATTGCTGCCCACTGCTCCTGAGGGACCCTCTGTACTTTACAGGCCCTCTCCAGTGCAGTTATCCATTTGTGGATGTCATCCCCACTCTGGTAGGGAGGGACAATCTTGCTCAGGTTCCTATGGTCATAGGATCTTTCCCTATCTTTAGGGGATTTGCTGCCACCATGGGACTCTAGTCCCAACTTTTTTCTCTCTCTAAAGAGATCTAGGGACTCCCTGTCTAAAGCCAATTGCTGCTTTCTGAGTTCAAGCTGGGCTTGTTCATACAGAATCAGCCTCCTTCTCCTCTCATGAGAGGATTCCCTCCTATGAGGGGAGACAGAGGTCCCTACTGAGGCGTCAGAGTGGTTAGACTCCTGAGAAGGAGATCTAGACCTTCTAGGCACACTCTTAATTCTTCCTGGGGGGACAAAGGGGAGGTCATTCTGATCCTCCTCTTCCTCTTCCACAGGAGGGATTGGGTTATCCAGGTCAAGGTCATTTTCACCTTCCTGGTCAGCTCCAGAGGGGGTTGGGGTGTTGCTACCCCTTTCCCCATCCTCTTCTTCTGCCCCACCCTCTGCACCTACCCCTTCAGTCCGTAAGGGCCTGTTGAGATCATCAGCCATTAACATCTCTCTAAGATGTTCGGTGGCGGGACTTTGGCCTGTCTTCAATTTCCTCAGATTGCATAATGCTCTCAATTCCAAGAATGGGAGTGTATCATACTTGGAGGGAAGAAGCCCAGTGGCTTCTGGCAAGGACTCTCTGGGTCCTGGCTTTGAAGACATTACTAGTGTGGTGTGGTGTATGCACTACCTACTCTAGTGTGGCCTACTAAACTCTCTTGAGTTGTAGAAAGGGTTGTGCTATCCCTTAACACATAACTCTAAGTTCAGTAGAACTTACTGTATACTAAACTTAATTTATATGTACCTTAGGTACCTTTAGTGGTTTTCAGTTGATCAATTCAATTGAGATTATCTGGTAAAACAATAGCAAGCTGGAATCCCACCCGCTGCACACCAATGTGAGAAGTTGGCCTGGTATATGCTGTCCACTACTACCTAGGGTGTTTCTTTGCTGCTTGTGGCCTTTGTGTTGCCTCCCTGCTACTGCCCTGCTGTCACCGCTACCTAGCACCCGTGGAGATCCCTGGTGGGACGAGGGTCCCAGGGTTAACGCCATCTAAGCCTTCACACTCTGGGGTGGACTGCAACCCCCAGAGTGCACCGCTGTTCTCCGCAGCTGCCGCGAGTGAGTGGGAGGCGGGGCCAACGCGCTCATAGCGCAGCCTCTCCCACCGCGGTGCGGGTGTTTCTTTGCTGCTTGTGGCCTTTGTGTTGCCTCCCTGCTACTGCCTCCTGTCACCGCTACCTAGCACCCGTGGAGATCCCTGGTGGGACGAGGGTCCCAGGGTTAACGCCATCTAAGCCTTCACACTCTGGGGTGGACTGCAACCCCCAGAGTGCACCGCTGTTCTCCGCAGCTGCCGCGAGTGAGTGGGAGGCGGGGCCAACGCGCTCATAGCGCAGCCTCTCCCACCGCGGTGCGGGTGTTTCTTTGCTGCTTGTGGCCTTTGTGTTGCCTCCCTGCTACTGCCCTGCTGTCACCGCTACCTAGCACCCGTGGAGATCCCTGGTGGGACGAGGGTCCCAGGGTTAACGCCATCTAAGCCTTCACACTCTGGGGTGGACTGCAACCCCCAGAGTGCACCGCTGTTCTCCGCAGCTGCCGCGAGTGAGTGGGAGGCGGGGCCAACGCGCTCATAGCGCAGCCTCTCCAACCGCTGCGCGGGACGCGCGCGGGAACGCAGCCCGGACCAAGGGCGGGCCCGTCTGTGCCCGTCCGGGGCCGTCAGAGGCCGGGCTGGGCTACCTCTCTGACATCTTGTATTTGCTGCGCCTTGCAATGGTGAGTGGGGCCTCATATTAACTTTATGTCTACATCCATCATGGGCAAACGCAATATCATTCCAGCATTGCGCAATACTACATCTATAGATAGTATGTTGGAGAGAGCAGTTGATATTGTCAGTACCGAAATTGAGCTAACTGAGAGGCGCTTGTCCCTGGGCTTAATGAACCCTCACTCATCGCTACAAATTGAGAATATTGATAACTGTGACTCTCAATTAAAGTTTCCCCCTACAAGCTGACCATAGTTCACACTCACTAACTCGAGAAAGTGAATTGGGGGCAGAGGGAACCGTGGCCTCCGGACATACTGGGGTAATGGAGGACCCTGCACCTTCGAGGCGTTCTAGGGACATTTTGGCATCGGCAATTGTGAATGTATCCCCGATCTCAGAAGTTGCCGGGGCAAAAAGGAAAAAGAAAACAGTTAAGCCGGTCTGTCCCAAACGGAAACAACCCCCACGTCTGAAGACCCAGTGTACTGCGTTAACTACATGGATTCAGGGTCCGTCAGTTCCATCCGATTTAGTGACCACAAGCACCTTGGATGATTTAACACCTTTAGAGACATTAAATCACTCTGTACATACTCAAACTGAATCGTTACCGACACCTTTTTCTAATCTTAGACTTGGTGACACTGCTATTAATATTATTATTGATACAATGTACGAACGAGTTAAAGTGCTTGTAGATAAGAGTTTTGCTGCTCTATGGAAGCGTTTAGATCGTTTAGAATCTTTAACTAATAAGCTAAATCCGCCCTGTACGGCATCCAAGCAGTTATCTTTACAGGGTAGCACTAAAAAAAACAGACCTTGAGTGATGGAATTTTTAAAGATCCTAAAGATCAACAGGGGATTACAATTTTTACGCAGCCTCTAGTCTCTTGTGATACCTGTCGTAAAGTTACAGACTGCATCCCTTTTAAACCTTGTACTGACCCTGTTAACACCAAAAACGTAGCCTCTAACTCTACATTCCATTCGCCTACTCAAAGTTTCAATCAAGTGCTCCCAATAGCTCCTGTTAATACTGTTAATATTAATGTCAGTGGGTATGCTGAGTCAAGCAAAGATGTTTTAAGTTTACCTCCAGCAGCCTGCCCGTATGTCCTGATTCTCGCAGGGGTTCCCCCATTAGAGAAGAATAAACCTGAGTCTTGGGACCAATTACGGAATAAAAGTATTGACTGGTTGGCTAAACATAAAGGGTACAGGAGGTATAACATAAATGATATTATAATGGTACGTAGGGTTGGCTGGGTTGGACCAGCAGAAAAAATCATTGAAGGAGACTGTATTGTCATTAACTTTCGACAACCAATACTTGTCAAATCAATTTTGACGGCCAAGGAGACTAACTGCCCCTTACCAACAAATATTCGGGCATTGCCCCTTGGCTTTTTTATAGACCAAATTCTGAGCAGCAACCTTTAATTACCCCTTCATTTCTCTCATCAAATAGGTTCTCCGCCCTCTCTGATCTTGATAGCTTAGATTGACCGTCAATTATACCAAAACTCACTGATGTTACCCCCTTGACATCTATGTTGGCTATCCCAGAAAATGATGGCTTTGAGCCTGTGGCTATTTCAGAGAATGATGGTTCTGAGGCTTATGACCCAATGTTACATGTGTTAAGTTGGAATGTCGCCGGCTTGGCTTCTAAACTAAGTAGCGATGATTGGGTCAAGACGGTAAATAAATATGACATTCTAATGTTTCAAGAGTCTTGGGCGACAATAGGGTTATATCTTGAAGGGTATGAATGCTTTAATATTACCACACCCCGCCTAAACAAGGTAGACCCTCGGGTGGTTTATCTATCTGGGTGAGCATTGCGTCGGGTGGCAGTGTAAAAACAATCCCCACTAAAAATGTTAACATCCAAGCATTGATATATACACGGGGGGCTTCGATTTGTTTTATTAACTTTTATAATAATGATTTTTCAAGTTTACCGAATCCAAATTTTGTTAACCGTTTTAACTTTATATCGGATATATCTAATTTTACAGGAAATCAAAAACTTGCTGGGATTTGTCTGGGTGGAGATTTTAATGCAAAGATTGCAGGGGGAAATATTTTAAATTCCCCTTGTCATTCTTTGGTCAACCCATGCAAAAGGGGGCTTGAGTTATTGGACCATTTAATAAATAATAGCTTGTTAAGTGTTATGGACATCGCAGCTGTAAACAATGTGGATAGCCCCATACCCACTTATAGAGGTCATGGCTGCGCCTCAACAATAGACTACGTTTTTATAACGGGCACACTAGAAGATTACTTAGTTAAAGCCGAGGTTAAACCATCTACTTTTGGGGATCATAACCCAATTTCAGTTTTATTCAGTGTTGCTCCCAGGCCTGATCCTAGAAAAGAGATAGGGGCCGGTAACATAGTATCCTCAACAGATAATTTAAGGGTTAAATGGAAAGGCATTAATAATGATAGTGTGTTTCATAAAATGTTAACAACTCATCGATCACTCTGTGAGACTTGCCTTTCACCTGTTGATCCTAATCCAGAGGCAGTTTCCTCATTTGTTCAATTATGTGCAGGTGTTAAAAAATTGATTTCTGGACCAGTACTCGCATCCAACTCTAACCCTAGGTGGTTTAACAGCATTTGCTCTCGGGCAAATAGAGAGCTTAGAGCTGCTCTCTCAGCTTCCCCAGGGATGCAAGCCTCATTAGATCATTGAGGCTTGTATACAAGAGAGTGACTAAGCAGAGGAAAGATGAGATCCTAAAAGGACAATGGAACAACTTGGCTTGTGCTGCAAGATTTAATAACTCAAATGGTTTTTGGACAGCGGCCAAGTCACTGAGATCATTGGGCATTACACTCACTCCTTTAAGCTGTAATATATTGAGTGAAGCTTGGGTAGCCCACTTTTCCAACATATATGCAGCTACGCCCCAGTGTAAAGATACTGATGATAATTTCATTGTCACCCGAATTCAAATATCAACATCGGAGGTTGAGGATGCTATTGATCAAAGTTTGGGTAACAAGGCCCCTGGCCCAGATGGGCTCCCTATTGATCTTATAAAATCTAGGCCAGAGTTCTGGGCCCCTCTTTTACTCAATGTTTTTAATAATTTAACAATAACTGAAATCCCTAATACATGGTCCACATCTGTTATTGTTCCAATTTTTTAAAAAGGAGACAGATCCAACCCGAGTTGTTACAGACCAATTTCTTTAATCGATAATACCCTTAAGATATTGGGGAGGATATTATTTAACAAAATTAGAATCTGGGCCGAGGAGGAAAACATTTTAAACAGATGCCAGCTAGGTTTTAGAAGCAATCTTGGAACGGTGGAACAGTGTCTTAACCTTAATTTGATTATAGGTAAATACACCATAGCTCGAAACAGCCCCATCTACCTGGCATTTATGGACCTTACCTCGGCCTTTGATTTTGTTAATAGATCACGGCTTTGGAAATGCCTTTTAGATTACGGGTTGGATGAGGCTATAGTGCATTTTTTAGCATATTTACACAGGGATTTAAAGGCAAGGGTGAGAATAAATACAGAAGGGGCAGTCTCAGAGGATATAGTGGTTGGAAGAGGTGTAAGACAAGGGTGTGTCTTAGCCCCACTCTTGTTCATTTTATATATTAATGAATTACACAATGTGTTGTCTGAACTGACTATAGATGTTCCAATGATTAATGGCAATAAACTGCCCGCTCTTTTATATGCGGATGACGCGGTTTTAATGGGTCGTACACCCAATGCACTGCGAATACTAGTTAGGGGTTTTGTTGATTTTATGAATGGCCTGAACCTTTGTACGAATTTTAAGAAATCCTTTTTAATGTGTTGTGGTCCCAAAAAAGTCTCATTAATGCTATTAATTCTGGTTCTGAAATTTTATTATGCACACGCACTTTTCCATATTTGGGTTTACAATTTTCAGATAACGGATCTTGGGTATCCCACTTGGCTTATGGTCGGAGTAAATTCTTAAAGGCAGTTAATTCGATTTTAAATCTTCCCCAACCAAAAAGAATTGAGGTAGTGTTGTCCCTACTCAAAATCTATAGAACACAGTGTGTACCCACTGTAACATATGGGGCTGAAATCTGGGGCTTTATAAATTCAAAAAGCGTCCAGGTCGAAGAAAACAGATTTTGTAGGAGAGTTTTGGGGATACCTATCTCTTCTTCGTCTTTTGTTTGCCATAATGAGTTAAAATTATTTTATTTAGAAGATTATATTAGGTCCCGCCCTGCCCTGTTTTGGTTGAAGGTTTGGCAAAACCCGGCAGCTTCGCTAACCAGGGAAATTATAGTCGACTGTTTAAAATGCGATAAGGGTGGAGATATACCGTGGCTTGCAGAAGTGAGGGCAAGTTTAACTAGAGTAAATCTTGGACACATTTTTTACAAACCAGACCAATTACAAGGAATTAATAAAAAGATTATTCGTGAGGCTATATATAAATATTATGGGGACATAAGATATGCACAAGAGCTTTCTAAAGTATCCGTCAGACGTTATATATCAATGGTAGACGACGGAGGTCCTTCTTCTTATTTACCAGTTAGTTACCTTTTAAGAGATATTACTCGCTGGGAACGAAGTTTGCTCTTTCGCCTTAGATCTGGTACATTAAAATACCTGTTGTGTTTCCCCTTAGGCTTTCAGCCTAATATTGAGGAAATGTCTTGTCCCTGTGGCAATCAAGGTAAGCAAACCATGCTGCATTTTCTGTTCTTTTGTAATTTTTATCGGAAGTACAGTAAGCAACTCTTGATCCCGTTTTTTAGAGCTAGTGGAATAACTGATTTTAAGGTTGCATACGGGACTATCCTCCAGCTTAATGGGGAAAACTTAACACTTCGTATTTGTACTTTTTTAAAATGGCTATTCGTTCCCGTGCTTCTATGTACCCTTGATAAACGGACTTGATTGTATTATATGCTAAGATATGCTGATTAGATCCTGACTAATATTCAAATATGTGGAGTTTTTCTGCTTGATATTCAATAGTATATCTCCCTCTGCTGCTATTTCCCCTATAACTATTTGCACTTTGCACTTTACTATACGATGCTGCTATATATATAATTTTATATACTTGTGACAATCCTATGATGTTTTATCGAATTTTTATGATTAATTCTGTGAGATTTGTTTGTGCTTTTATGGACATTTTATATCCGAATAAAGATATTATTATGATTATGATGCTGTCCACTAATTATAGTGGGCACCTTGTACCAGTCCAAACAACCCTTATTGGAGTTAGGTTAAAGACAACCTTTATTGAAAGCTATCCTAGTGGTAGCTATGGAGAGCAGCCTTCAGGCTAAGTCTTGAAGGAATGTAAAGCAGCTTGTTTTACCAGTCTATAATCTCTTGAGTGACCAAATGAAAGAGGACCACACCAGGTATATATTCAAAATATATGTATTTATTGCTAAACACACCCCTCTAGTCTCTTTATGAGGCTAGAGTTCGAAGTACACAAGTTATAAGTTATTTAAACACAGTAAAAGCACAAATACACGTTTGAGCCTTAGGGGCGTACCAACCCATATACCAATAAAGTGGTATAAGAACCACGACTGAGCTAGACACTAGGCCTAGAGCCTGTAGAAGTGCTTGGACCACAAGGAACCACCCAAGGTAGTGACGCAGGGGACCCACGGGGGACGCGTGCAGTGTGTAAACACAGCCGCGAATCACAGTTAACTTCAATGGGGAAAGTCGCGGTTGGAAATTTAAAGAAAAGGGACACTTAAAGAAGGACTTGGGGCAAACCCTTTGAGAACTAGGACTTTCTAGAGTCTCTACCCACGGGAGCACTGGAGTACTCTTGTTACCTCAACCAGGGAAGCCGGGTGCATAGGTGCCTTTCGGGGTCGGGTTTCGTCGTCGATTTGAATGGCGATCTGCTGCAAAGTGCTGCTGGCGACCAAGTGGAAAGTGTCCGGGTGGATCCAAGAGTGGATCGTAGATCTGAAGAACCTGAAAGCAGAGGGGACAGAGTCTGGGTCACTAGCCAGTGACCAGGAAGGCGATGGACAGATGCCCACCGATGTTGGGTGCTTCAGGTTGGTTGACGGTCATCTTGTCTCTGCAGCCACGAGGTCCAGGAGGTGTTGTTGGCAAACAGAAGCAGGATTCGGGCTGGTACACTATGTCTGTCAAGTTCTGAGGTGACGGCAACCGGATTGGACCCAACAAGCCTTGCCAACGGCAAGTCTCGATGATGATGAAGATTGACGATGGTGCAGACCAGCAAGGGCTGAGGAACTCACCCAGCAAGGGTAAGTGAGGGCAATCCTGGCGCAACCAGGGAGCCCAAGAAGAAAAGGATTGGCCTTCGTGAAGGGCTACTAGCCAACAGACTAGCAACCGCAAAGGAGCCTCAAGACGGTGCACGTGGAGATGGCTCGCAGGACACTCGTGGAGTAGAGGCCAGTGATCTTCGGTGCAGTCAGTGCTGGAGGCGGGGGCTAATAGGAGCCCAAAGCACAATTTCGTGGGAGTCCAGAAAGAGGATGCACTTGCAAATGTGCTCGGTGTCCAGGGGTCACAGTTCCACGTTACCCACAACAGCTATGGGCCTCAGCTTTGCTGGGGACTCAGGACAGCCTTGGTGAAGTCTGGAAATCCACCTCTGGTGATGCAAAGACTTCGGCGTCCGACGGGAGCTTCAGAGATGCAGACCGGACAGATGCTTCTTTGGTGCCTGCCAAGCAGGGGAGTCACTCCTTGACCCCAAGGGAGATTCTTCAGTCCTCTAATCTTGAAGTAGAGTGTCGATGGTCCAGGATTTTGTATCAGAGTTTCGTCCAGGGAATATCTAAAGTCCTAGGGACTGGAGTCCTATACTTATACTAAGTTTAGGGGTTGGACTTACTCTGTGGTCCCACCTATGGGTGGGTCAGGACATAGGGGTGGCTACACCCCTTTCCCTTTGTCCAGTTTGCGCCCCTGATCCGGTTTGAACTGGGGTATGCACGAGGACACCAAATGTGCCCCCAGTGCAGGACTTCAAAGCACCAGAAAGTGCTCCCGCCCAGCCCCAATACACATTATCCTGTCTGGGGAGGTGGTTACACCTCCCTGCGACAGGAAACCTATTGTCCAGGCCTCCCCTGCTGGAGTTTCGGTCAGCAGCAGGAGGCCAGACTTGTGTCTGTGGCAGCAGCATCCATTTTGTGATGCTGGGGCTTTGGAAAGAAGTTACCGGGAAAGCCAGGGTTAACATGTCTCTCCCTCTAGAAGGGTGGAATGCTACCCCCGCCGCCAGAATTGGCGGGGGGTAGTATTCCAAGATGTTTGACACCAAACACGACAAGTTTCTGTGCAGCCATCCCAAAGTTAGCATTTAACGCGGGGTTACAATGCACTTAAGAGTATATGGTCAGGCTGCACTACAAACAGCATCAGAGAAGGGTATCCGAACGCTGCAGAGGGGCCCTGCTCATGCAGGGGCACCCTCTCATATAGGAACCATGCACTCTGCCTTCAGGATTGACAAGGCCTGCCATAGGAGTGACTTATAGGTTTATATGTGTGTAGGTATGTAGTGATATAGGTAATCTATATCACAGTAAGGGGTGCATGCACCACCTTACCCAGGCTGCAGTAGCAGACCTGTGGTGTCATTTTGGATGGCCTTCCAGGGGTGGCACAATACATGCTGCAGCCCCTGGTAGGCCTCTGAGGTACCTATGCCCTTGGTACATAGTATACCATATACTAGGGACTTATAAGGGCACTCCAGATTCCAATTAGAGATGTGCCTAAGGCACATGGAAACCATTTTAGAGAGGAAGCAGCTAGGCTGGGGTTCTGATTAGCAGGGCCCCAGCCAGACTAAAGTCGAAAAACAGTGAAGCATCAGCAAAAAGTGGGGTACCCATGTGAAGCAGATCCTACTCTCCTACACACATGCACAAAACTAGTGTCATAAACTGCAATCTAGAGGAGTGCATCATGTCTGACTCTAAGAAGCAGTATCATACGGGGTGTCAACCCTAGCTAAAGGCCAACCTCCAACATGCACAACCCTAGTGCCATAAATGTCAATCTAGAGGAGTGCATCATGTCTGACTCTAAGAAGCAGCATGATACAGACGTCAACCCTAGCCGAAGGCCGAGCTCCAACATGCACAACCCTAGTGCCAAAAACTTCAATCTAGAGGAGTGCATCATGTCTGACTCTAAGAAGCAGCATGATACGGGGCGTCAACCCTAGCCAAAGGCCAAGCTCCAACATGCACACACCTAGGGGGACAAACTGCTATCTAGAGGAGTGCATTGTGTCTGACTCTAAGAAGCAGTATGATACGGGGCGTCAACCCTAGCCAAAGGCCAGGCTTGAGCATGCACAACCCTAGTGCCATACACTGCAATCTACAGGAGTGCATCATATCTGACTCTAAGAAGCAGCATGATACGGGGTGTCAACCCTAGCTGAAGGCCAAGCTCCAACATGCATAACCCTAGCGCCATAAACTGCCATCTACAGGAGTGCATCATGTCTGACTTTAAGAAGCAGTATGATACGGGGCGTCACCCCTAGCAGAAGGCCAGGCTCCAACATGCACAAACCTAGTGTCATAAACTGCAATCTAGAGGAGTGCATCATGTCTGACTCTAAGAAGCAGTATGATATGTGGCGTCACCATAGCTGAAGGCCAGGCTCCAACATGCACAAGCCTAGTGCCATAAACTTCAATCTAGAGGAGTGCATCATGTCTGACTCTAAGAAGCAGCATGATATGGGGCGTCAACCCTAGCCGATTGCCAGGCTGCAACATGCACAACCCTGGTGCCATAAACTGCAATCTACAGGAGTGCATCATGTCTGACTCTAAGAAGCAGTATGATACGCCCGTAACACATCAGATGTTCTCATATAAAGCCGCACTTTAACAGACAGGGATTCTGACCACTGGACAGCTAAGCCCCTTCATCAGGCAGCAGCAAATAATAATTTTGTTTCAAGCCCTACTTTCGTAACAGCAGAAAAAAAGCTACAAGCAACGAAATGTTTTAAAGTCACCATAATTAAACAGGCAAATAAAACAAGGCACAACAGCTTGTATGTTGGATTCCTAAGATTATTTAAAAAAAAATAGGTTTATTGTGCGGGTCTCTCAATGCGAAAACATCATTAAACAAGTTGTCGCCGTTTTAAACCACGCTGACATGGTAAACCAGATTCATGATTTGAATGGGCCTCCTTGAACTGGTATAAAGTCAGCTTTTTAAATAACAGGTTAAAGTGATCATCAAGACTCCTTCCGTGTACGGTGCCGACGTGAGACACGACTAGAATAGTCGCTTCGGAAGGCAAGCTTGTGCAAGAAGAAAGCATTAAACGCATGGATTCTGCGTCGAGTACTTTAGTCCTGCAGCCCACCACCTTCCATTCACCCTAACAGCACCTCCATGACTTACCCTTCCTCGGCCATCGTTGGACGGTTGTCAGGCGGGTTTCACTGAGAGAGTAGAGAGTGTTGTGTTCTGGGTGGGCGCCCACTCACTTGTTTCTCGGGTAAGGTTAGGAGAGCAAGGGAGGCATTATAGCTGGTCGGACTCGGGCTCATGGGTACTGAGGTGGTATGGTGACTCAGTCCCTACATACTGATGTTCTATGGTCCAAAGCATAGTTCTGTTCCAGAGCAGAATCCCTGCAACAGTATGTAGGGGTAGGTGACACTAAGATATCTCAGGCAGATATGAATGGGTTGGTCACACTGAGACACCGCTTCCAGGTATGTAGGGGTAGGTGACACATACACCGCTGCCAGGTACATAGGGGTGGGTGACACTGAAACACATCTGACAGGCATGTAGATGAGAGTGACACTGAGATTTCTCTGACAGGTATGTAGGTATGGGCAACAATGAGACACCTCAGGCAGGCATATAGGGGTAGGTGACACTGAGACACTTCTAAGTGCATATAAGAGTAGGTGACATTGAGGTGACACTCTGCCAGCATATAGGGGTGGATGACACTGATAGAGTTCTGGGAGAATGTAGTGGTGGGTGACACTTAGACACCTCGACCAATATGTAGGAGTAGGTGACTCTGAGAAACTGCTGCCAGGTCTGTAGAGGTGGGTGGCACTGAGATACCACTGCCACATATGTAGGGGTAGGTGAAACTGAGGCACCTTTACCAGCATGTAGGGGTAGGTGACACTGAGAAACCTCTGCTAGTGTGCATGGGGGAGGTGACACTGAGACACCTCCGCAGCATGTAGGGGTGGATGACACTGAGACACCTCTGGCAGCTGTGGGATTAGGTGGCACTAAGACACCTCTGGCAGCAGGTAGGGATAGGTGACACTGAGACATTGCTGCCAGGTATGTAGGGGTTTGTGAGCCTGAGACAGCTCTGAAAGGTATATAGGAGTAGGTGACACTGAGACACCTCTGCCAGCATGTAGGGATAGGAGACACAGACACTTCTGCCAGGTATGTAGGGGTAGGTGACACTGAGACATCTCTACCAGAATTTAGGGGTAGGTGACACTGAGACATCTCTACCAGAATTTAGGGGTAGGTGACACTGAGACACCTCTGCCAGGTATGTACGAGTAGGTAATACTTGGGCACCTCTACCAGGTATATAGGGGTAGGTGACATTGAGACATTGCAAAAAGGTATGAATGGGATGGTGACACTGAGACCCCTCTGCCACTTATTTAGGGGTAGATGGCACTGAGACACATCTGCCAGGTATGTAGGGGTAAGTGACACTGAGATTTTGCTGCCAGTTACGTAGGAGTAGTTGACATTGAGACATCGCTGCCAGGTATGTAGGGGTAGGTGACACTGAGATACCTCTAACAGCATGTAGGGATAGGTTACACTGAGACACCTCTGACAGCTATGTGGGTGTGGGTGACACTTAGACACCTGAGGCAGGTATGTAGGGGTAGGTGACACTGAGACACCACTAGCAGCATGTAGGGGTAGGTGACACTGAGACTGTGAGAAGTTGGCCTGGCATATGCTGTCCACTATTTATAGTGGGCACCTTGCACCAGTCCAAACAACCCTTATTGGAGTTAGGTTTAAAGACAACCTTTATTGAAAGCTATCCTAGTGGTAGCTATGGAGAGCAGCCTTCAGGCTAAGTCTTGAAGGAATGTAAAGCAGCTTGTTTTACCAGCCTATAATCTCTTGAGTGACCAAATGAAAGAGCACCACACCAGGTATATATTCAAAATATATGTATTTATTGCTAAACACACCCCTCTAGTCTCTTTATGAGGCTAGAGTTCGAAGTACATAAGTAATAAGTTATTTAAACACAGTAATAGCACAAATACACGTTTGGGCCCAAGGGGCGTACCAAACCATATACCAAAAGAGTGGTATAAGAACCACGACTGAGCTAGACACTAGGCCTAGAGCCTGTAGAAGTGCTTGGACCACAAGGAACCACCCAAGGTAGTGACACAGGGGACCCACGGGGGACTCGTGCAGTGTAAACACACAGCCGCGAATCGCCGTTAACTTCTATGGGGAAAGTTGCGATTGGAAATTTAAAGAAAAGGGACACTTAAAGGAGGACTTGGAGCAAACCCTTTGAGATCTAGTACTTTGAAGAGTCTCTACCCACGGGAGCACCGGAGTACTCGTGTTACCTCACCCAGGGAAGCCGGGTGCATAGGTGCCTTTCGGGGTCGGGTTTCGTCGTCGATTTCTATGGCGTTCTGCTGCAGAGTGCTGCTGGCGACCACGTGGAAAGTGTCCGGGTGTATCCAAGAGTGGATCGGAGATCTGAAGAACCTGAAAGCAGAGGGGACAGAGTCTGGGTCACTAGCCAGTGACCAGGAAGGCGATGGATGGATGCCCACCGATGTCGGCTGCTTCAGGTGAGTTGATGGTCATCTTGACTCCGCAGTCACGATGTCCAGGAGGTGTTGTCAGCAACCAGGAGCAGGATTCGGACTGCCCACGACGTCTGCTGCTTGCTGAAGTGTCGGCGACCAGATTGGACCCAACAGGCCTTGGCAACAGCAAGTCTTGTGGAAAGTGGAAGATGACAATGGTGCAGACCAGCAAGGTCTGTGGGACTCACCCAGCGAAGGTAAGTAAGGGCAAGCCTGGAGCAATCAGGGAGCCCAAGAAGAAAAGGATTGGCCTTCGTGGAGGGCTACTAGCCAACGGACTAGAAACCGCAAAGGAGCCTCGAGACAGTGCTCGTGGAGCTGGCTCACAGGACACTCGTGGAGTGGAGGCCAGTGATCTTTGGTGCAGTTGGTGCTGGAGGCTGGGGCTACTTGGAGCCCAAAGTACGACTTCGTGGGAGACCGAGAAGAGGATGCACTTGCAAATGTGCTCAGTGTCCAGGGGTCATGGTCTCACGTTACCCACAACAGCTACGGGCCTCAGCTTTGCTGGGGACTCAGGGCAGCCTCGGGGAAGTCTGAGAATCCATGTCTGGTGTTGCAGGGACTTCGGCGTCCGACGGGAGCTTCAGTGATGCAGACCAGACAGATGCGTCTTTGGTGCCTGCCAAGCAGGGGAGTCACTCCTTGACCCCAAGGGAGATTCTTCAGTCCTCTAATCTTGATGTAGAGCGTCGAAGGTCCAGGATTCAGTGTCAGAGTTTCGTCCAGGGATAATCTAAAGTCCTAGGGACTGGGGTCCTATACTTATACTAAGTTTAGGGGTTGGACTTACTCTGTGGTCCCACCTATGGGTGGGTCAGGGAAGAGGGGTGGCTACACCCCTTTTCCTTTGTCCAGTTCGCGCCAAAGCAGGGGCTGGAAGCCCCTGATCCGGTTTGAACTGGGGTATGCACAGGGACACCAAATGTGCCCCCAGTGCAGGACTTCAAAGCACACAGATGGTGCTCCCGCCCAGCCCCAATACACATTATCCTGTCTGGTGAGGTGGTCACACCTCCCTGCAACAGGAAACCTTTTGTCCAGGCCTCCCCTGCCGGAGTTTCGGTCAGCAGCAGGAGGCCAGACTTGTGTCTGTGGCAGCAGCATCCATTTTGTGATGCTGGGGCTTTGGAAAGAAGTTACCGGGCAAGCCAGGGTTAACATGTCTCTCCCTCTAGAAGGGTGGAATGCTACCCCCGCCGCCAGAATTGGCGGGGGGGTAGTATTCCAAGATGTTTGACACCAAACACAACATGTTTACGTGCAGCCATCCCAAAGTTAGCATTTAACGTTAAGTTATAATGCACTTAAGAGTATATGGTCAGGCTGCACTACAAACAGCATCAGAGAAGGGTCTCCGAACGCTGCAGAGGGGCCCTGCTCATGCAGGGGCACCCTCTCACATAGGAACCATGCACTCTGCCTTCAGGATTGACAAGGCCTGCCATAGGAGTGACTTATAGGTTTATATGTGTGTATGTATGTAGTGATATAGGTAACCTATATCACAGTAAGGGGTGCATGCACCACCTTACCCAGGCTGCAGTAGCAGACCTGTGGTGTCATTTTGGATGGCCTTCCAGGGGGGCACAATACATGCTGCAGCCCCTGGTAGGCCTCTGAGGTACCTATGCCCTTGGTACATAGTATACCATATACTAGGGACTTATAAGGGCACTCCAGATTCCAATTAGAGATGTGCCTAAGGCACATGGAAACCATTTTAGAGAGGAAGCAGCTAGGCTGGGGTTCTGATTAGCAGGGCCCCAGCCAGACTAAAGTCGAAAAACAGTGAAGCATCAGCAAAAAGTGGGGGTACCCATGTGAAGCAGATCCTACTCTCCTACACAACCCCCCTCAAATGCAGGGACATTAAACTAACCTTGACCAGTTAAGTCTTCATGTTCTAAGTGGAAATACCTAGAGAGTCCATCTGCATTGGCATGGTTACTCCCAGGTCTATGTTCCATGTAAAGTCCATCCCCTGTAGGGAAATGGACCACCTAAGCAGTTTGGGATTTTCACCCTTCATTTGTTTTAGCCATAAGAGGGGCTTATGGTCTGTTTGAACAAGGAAGTGAGTACCAAACAAGTATGGCCTCAACTTCTTCAGAGCCCAGACCACAGCAAAGGCCTCCCTCTCAATGGCTGACCAACGTTTTCTCTAGGGGTCAGCCTTCTGCTTATGAAAGCTACTGGCTGATCCTGACCTTCTTCATTCAATTGTGACAGTACAGCCCCTACCCCCAATTCAGATGCATCAGTTTGAACAATGAACTTCTTGGAGTAATCAGGACTCTGTAGAATGGGAGCAGTGCACATGGCCTGCTTCAGGTCATCAAATGCCTTTTGACAGTTAGCTGTCCACTGAACTTTCTTGGGCATTTTCTTAGAAGTTAAGTCATTCAAAGGTGTCACTATTGATCCATACTGTGAGAAGTTGGCCTGGCATATGCTGTCCACTAATTATAGTGGGCACCTTGCACCAGTCCAAATCGACTCTTATGGTAGATAGGTTAAAGACAACCTTATTGAAAGCTATCCTAGTGGTAGCTATGGAGAGCAGCCTTCAGGCTAAGTCTTGAAGGAATGTAAAGCAGCTTGTTTTACCAGTCTATAATCTCTTGAGTGACCAAATGAAAGAGCACCACACCAGGTATATATTCAAAATATATGTATTTATTACTAAACACACCCCTCTAGTCTCTTTATGAGGCTAGAGTTCAAGTACATAGGTTATAAGATCTTAAATCACAATAATAGCACAAATACACGTTTGGGCCCTAGGGGCGTACCAAACCATATACCAATAAAGTGGTATGCGAACCACGACTGAACTAGACACTAGGCCTAGAGCCTCTAGAAGTGCTTGGACCACAAGGAACCACCCAAGGTAGTGACACAGGGGACCCACGGGAGACGCGTGCAGTGTAAATACACAACCGCGATACGCCGTTAACTTCTATGGAGAAAGTCGCGATCGGGAAAATAGAGGAAAGGGACACTTAAAAGAGGACTAGGACAAAACCCTTTGAGATCTAGGACTTTGAAGAGTCTCTACCCACGGGAGCACCGGAGTACTCGTGTTACCTCACCCAGGGAAGCCGGGTGCATAGGTGCCTTTCGGGGTCGGGTTTCGTCATCGTTTCGTATGGCGATCTGCTGCAAAGTGCTGCTGGCGACCAGGAGAAAAGTGTCCGAGTGGATCCAAGAGTGGATCGGAGTTCTGAAGAACCTGAAAGCAGAGGGGACAGAGTCTGGGTCACTAGCCAGTGACCAGGAAGGCGATGGACAGATGCCCACCGATGTTGAGTGCTTCAGGTGCGGTGACAGTCATCTTGACTCTTCAGCCACGAGGTCCGGGAGGCGTTGTTGGCAACCAGGAGCAGGATTCGGGCTGGGGCTTGATGTCTGTCGAGTGCTGAGGTGTCGGCGACCGGATTGGACCCAACAAGTCTTGGCAACGGCAAGTCTTGAGTAAGATGTAGATCGTCGATGGTGCAGACCAGCAAGGTCTGGGGAACTCACCCAGCAAGGGTAAGTGAGGGCAGGCCTGGAGCAACCAGGATGCCAAGTAAAGAAAAGATTGGCCTTTGTTAAGGGCTACTAGCCAATGGGCTAGCGACCGCGAAGGAGCCTTGTGACGCCGCACGTGGAGCTGGCTTACTGGACACTCGTGAAGTGGGGGCCAGTGATCTTCGGAGCAGGTGGTGCTGGAGGCTAGGGCTACTCGGAGCCCAAAGCACGACTTCTTGGGAGACCCAGAAGATGGTGCACTTGCAAGTGTGCTCGGTGTCCAGGGGTCACGGTCTCAAGTCACCCACGATAGCCACGGGCCTCAGCTTTGCTGGGGACTCAGGGTAGCCTCGGAGAAGTCTGAGAATCCACCTCTGGTGATGCGATGACTTCGGCGTCCGACGGGAGCTTCAGTAATGCGAACCGGACAGATGCTTCTTTGGTGCCTGCCAAGCAGGGGAGTCACTCCTTGACCCCAAGGGAGATTCTTCAGTCCTCTAATCGTGAGTAGAGCGTCAAAGGTCCAGGATTCAGTTTCAGAGTTTCGTCCAGGTATAATCTAAAGTCCTAAGGACTGGGTTCCTACCTTTATTCTAAAAATAGGGGATGGACTACTCTGTGGCCCCACCTATGGGTGGGTCAGGGCAGAGGGGTGGCTACACCCCTTTCCCTTTGTCCAGTTCACGCCAAAGCAGGGGCTGCGAGCCCCTGATCCTGTTTGAACTGGGGTATGCACAGGGACACCAAATGTGCCCCCAGTGCAGGACTTCAAAGCACCCGAAAGTGCTCCCGCCCAGCCCCAATACACATTGTCCTGTCTGGGGAGGTGGTCACACCTCCCTGGGACAGGAAACCTATTGTCCAGGCCTCCCCTGCCGGAGTTTCGTCCAGCAGCAGGAGGCCAGACTCGTGTCTGTGGCAGCAGCATCCATTTTGTGATGCCAGGGCTCTGGAAAGAAGTTACCGGACTCGTCAGAGTTAACATGCCTTTCCCTCTAGAAGGGTGGAATGCTACCCCCGCCCCCAGGATTGGCGGGGGGGTAGTATTCCAAGATGTTTGACACCAAACACGACATGTTTAGGTGCAGCCATTCCAAAGTTAGCATTTTACCGCAAGGATATAATGCGCTTAAGAGTATATGGTCAGGCTGCACTACAAACAGCATCAGAGATGGTCTCCGAACGCTGCAGAGGGGCCCTGCTCATGCAGGGGCACCCTCTCACATAGGAACCATGCACTCTGCCTTTAGGATTGATAAGGCCTGCCTTAGGAGTGACTTATAGGTTTATATGTGTGTATTCTTTTAGTGATATAGGTAACCTATAACACAGTAAGGGGTGCATGCACCACCTTACCCAGGCTGCAGTAGCAGACCTGTGGTGTCAGTTTGGATGGCCTTCCAGGGGTGGCATAATATATGCTGCAGCCCCTGGCAGGCCTCTGAGGTACCTATGCCCTTGGTACATAGTATACCATATACTCGGGACTTATAAGGGCACTCCAGATCCCAATCAGTGATGTGCCTAAGGCACATGGAGACCCTTTTAAAGAGGAAACAGCTAGGCTGGGGTTCTGAATAGCAGGGCCCCAGCCAGACTAATGTCGAAAACCAGTGAAGCATCAGCAAAAAGTGGGGGTACCCATGTGAAGCAGATCCTACTCTCCTACACAACCCCCCCAAACGTAGGGACATTAAACTAACCTTGCCCAGTTAAGTCTTCATGTTCTAAGTGGAAATACCTAGAGAGTCCATCTGCATTCGCATGGTTACTCCCAGGCCTATGTTCCACTGTAAAGTCCATCCCCTGTAGGGAAATGGACCACCTAAGCAGTTTGGGGTTTTCACCCTTCATTTGTTTTAGCCATAAGAGGGGCTTATGGTCTGTCTGAACCAGGAAGTGTGTACCAAACAAGTATGGCCTCAACTTCTTCAGAGCCCAGACCACAGCAAAGGCCTCCCTCTCTATGGCTGACCAACGTTTCTCTCTAGGGGTCAGCCTTCTGCTAATAAAAGCTACTGGCTGATCCTGACCTTCTTCATTCAATTGTGACAGTACAGCCCCTACCCCCAATTCAGATGCATCTGTTTGAACAATGAACTTCTTGGATTAATCAGGACTCTGCAGAATTGGAGCAGTGCACATGGCCTGCTTGAGGTCATCAAATGCCTTTTGACAGCTAACTGTCCACTGAACCTTTTTGGGCATTTTCTTAGAAGTTAAGTCATTCAAGGGTGTCACTATTGATCCATACCCCTTGACAAATCTCCTATAGTACCCAGTCAGGCCTAAGAAGGCTCTCACCTGAGTCTGGGTAGTGGGAGCAGTCCAGTCCATGATGGTCTGGATCTTGCTCTGCAAAGGTTGAACCTGGCCTCCACCCACAAGGTGGCCCAGGTACACAACCTGACTCTGCCCTATCTGGCACTTAGTGGCCTTGATAGTCAGACCTGCTTTTTGCAGGGCCTGTAAAACATTCCGGAGGTGGACCAGGTGATCCTCCCAGGTGGAGCTAAAGACAGCAATATCATCTAGATAAGCTGCACTATAGGCTTCCAGTCCTGTGAGAACTGTGTTCACCAACCTCTGGAAAGTGGCAGGTGCATTTTTCAGACCAAAGGGCATTACCACAAATTGATAATGCCCACTAGGGGTTGAAAATGCTGTTTTGGGCTTTGCAGTATCAGCTAGTCTGATCTGCCAGTAGCCAGCTGTTAGGTCAAATGTGCTGAGATATTTGGCAGAGGCCAAAGTATCTATGAGCTCATCTGCCCTGGGTATGGGATGGGCATCAGTCCTAGTGACTGCATTGAGACCCCTGTAGTCTACACAAAACCTCATCTCTCTTTTCCCACCACTGGTGTGAGGTTTCGGTACCAGGACTACTGGACTAGCCCAAGGGCTATCTGAGGGTTCAATTACTCCCAACTCCAACATTTTCTGGACTTCAGTCCTGATACAGTCCCTGACATGGTCAGGTTGCCTATAAATCTTGTTTTTAATAGGCAGACTGTCCCCAGTGTCCACTTCATGAGTGCACCAGGTGGTCTGACTGGGTGTCAGTGAAAACATATATCTAAACTGATTGAGGACTTGCCTGCAATCAGTTTGTTGCTGGGTAGTGAGGCTGCCTGCCAAGGCTACACCATCAACTGACCCATCGTCAGGGTTCTGTGAGAGCAGGTCAGGGAGTGGGTCACTCTCTTCCTCCTGCCCTTCATCAGTAGCCATGAGCAAGCCCATGTCTGCCCTGTCCACATATGGTTTTAACCTGTTGACATGGAGAACCCTGTGGGGACTCCTGGGTGTTCCTAGGTCTACTAAGTAGGTAACCTCACCCTTCGGTTCAACAATAGTGTGGGGTCCACTCCATTTGTCTTGGAGAGCTGCTGGGGCCACTGGCTCCAACACCCACACCTTCTGTCCTGGCTGGTACACAGTCAGAACAGCCTTTTGGTCATGCCAGGCCTTCTGAAGTTCCTGGCTAGCCTCAAGGTTTTTGGTTGCCTTTTTCATGTACTCAGCCATCCTGGAGCGGAGACCAAGTACATAGTCCACTATATCTTGCTTTGGGGGCTTGAGAGGTAACTCCCATCCTTCCTTCACCAAGCACAGTGGACCCCTCACAGGGTGGCCAAACAGAAGTTCAAAAGGGCTGTAACCAACCCCTTCTGAGGCACCTCCCTATATGCAAATAAAAGGCAGGGCAAGAGTATGTCCCATCTACGCCTAAGCTTTTCTGGGAGCCCTTTAATCATGCCCTTCAAGGTTTTGTTGAATCTCTCAACTAAACCATTGCATTGTGGGTGATAGGGTGTGGTGAACTTATAAGTCACTCCACACTCCTTCCACATTGCTTTTAAGTACCCAGACATGAAGTTAGCACCCCTGTCTGATACTACCTCCTTAGGAAAGCCCACTCTTGAGAAGATTCCCAGGAGGGCCCTTGCCACCACAGGTGCTGTAGTGGTCCTGAGGGTAATAGCTTCTGGGTACCTGGTGGCATGATCCACTACCACCAGGATAAACCTGTGCCCAGAGGCTGTTTGGGGATCCATGGGACCAACAATGTCAATCCCTACCCTCTCAAAGGGCAACCCCACCACAGGTAGTGGTATCAGGGGGGCCTTTGTAGTGCCACCTGCCTTGCCACTGGCTTGGCAGGTTACACAGGAGCGACAAAACTCCTTACTGTCTTCAGACATGTGTGGCCAGTGAAAGTGAGGGACAATTCTGTCCCAAGTCTTGTTCTGGCCCAGGTGTCCTGCTAAGGGAATATCATGGGCTAGGGTCAATAGGAAGCCCCTGAACTTCAAAGGTATTACCAACCTCCTGGTAGCACCAGGCTTGGGGTCTCTACTCTCTGAGTACAGGAGTCCATCATCCCAATACACTGTATGGGGACCACTAGCTCTCCCAGCAGCCTCAGCAGCAGCTTGCTGTCTGAGGGGTTCAAGGGAGGGGCAGCTCTGCTGCTCCTGGCTCAGATCTGCCCTAGAAGGTCCCCCTGTCCCCAAGAACTCAACCTGGTCAGGTTAGAGTTCCTCTGGGACAGTTCCTTCTTCAGGGCTGAGATCATCCCCCTCAAGGGACTGATCTTCCTCCTGAGCCAAGGGGGAAGGCACTGCCTTAACCCTACTACTCCTCCTCTTGGAAGGCACTTGGTCCATTCTTCCAGAATCCAAGGCCTGTTCAGTGCTAGACATTTTGGCTTGTAACCTGGTCACAGCAAACACATCTGCAGGGATCCCCAGCATTTCTGCATGGGTCCTGAGCTCCACTTCTGCCCAAGCAGAAGTCTCTAAGTCATTGCCAAGCAAGCATTCGACTGGTAGGTTTGCACTTACCACAACCTTCTTAAGGCCAGTTACCCCTCCCCAGGAGAAGTTAACAACTGCCAGAGTATGGTCTGTTCTGACATTGCTAGCATTGGTCACTTGGTACATCTCACAAAGCATAACTTGCCCAGGTAGCACAAGGTCTTGTGTCACCATTGTGACACTTGCCCCTGTGTCCCTAAATGCCAAAGCCTCTCGTCCATTGATTAAAGGCTGTTGTCTGTACTTGCCCAGATTACTGGGACTCATAGAGGAGGGCACATCCATGCCTCCATCACAGACTAACACAGCCTGAGTCAGTTCTCTAACTAGGTCAGAGCCCAAATCAGTTCCCAGGGTGAACCCTACTAAACCCTTTGCTGGAGCACTTCCACCAACTGTACTAGGGGGAACAGGTGCCTTAGGGGCATTGGTGGGTGCTGGACTGGAGTCTTTGGACTTGGTGCAATCACTGGTCCAGTGGGTCTTTTGCTTACAGACCTTGCACCATGGTTTTCTTTGGCCTTTACCCTTGGTAGACTGGGAATCCCCACCAGAAGAAGATTTTTGGGGGCCTGATGAAGACTTTTGATCTTTACCCTTCTCCCCACCCTTGTCAGAGTTTTTAGCATCTTGCTTCTTGGTTTCCCCACCTTGGTTCTGTACCTTCTGCTTCACCCTGGTCCTGACCCATTTGTCTGCCTTCTTTCCCAATTCTTGGGGAGAGGTCAGATCAGAGTCTACCAGGTATTGATGCAACAGCTGATTTTGACAGTTATTAAGAATCTGCTCCCTCATTATCAGATTATACAATCCTGAGAAGTCACACACCTTACTGCCCATCAACCAGCCTTCCAGAGCCTTGGCAGAACAATCCACATAGTCTACCCAGTCTTGAGTCTGTGCTTTTTGGGTGTCTCTGAACTTCAACCTGTACTGTTCAGTGGTTAGGCCAAACCCATCAATAAGAGCACTCTTCAAGACCCTGTAATTGTCAGCATCCTCCTCTCTAACAGTGAGGAGCTTATCTCTACCTTTGTCAGCAAAGGAGAGCCACAAGATTGCTGCCCACTGCTCCTGAGGGACCTTTTGTACTTTACAGGCCCTCTCTAAAGCAGTTATCCATTTGTGGATATCATCCCCACTCTGGTAGGGAGGGACAATCTTGCTCCGGTTCCTATGGTCATAGGACCTTTCCCTATCTCTAGGGACATGGCTGCCACCATGGGACTCTAGTCCCAACTTTCTTCTCTCTCTAAGGAGATCTAGGGATTCTCTATCTAAAGCCAATTGCTTCTTCCTGATCTCTAGTTGAGTTTCCTCATACTGGACCAGTCTCTTTCTTCTCTCATGAGAGGATTCCCTCCTGTGAGAAGAAACAGAGCTCCCTATTGAGGTGCCAGAGTGGTTAGACTCCTGAGAAGGAGACCTAGACTTTCTGAGCACACTCATAATCCTTCCTGGGGGGACAAAGGTGTGGTTTTCTAGATCCTCATCTTCATCTTCCCCAGAAGGGATTGGGTTTTCCAGGTCAGGGTCATTGTCACCCTCCTGGTCAGTTTCAGAGGGGGGCTGGGGGTAGTGGTACCCCTGGCCCCTTCCTCATCTGCTGGCCCACCCTCTGCTCCTACCCCTTCAGTCTCTGAGGACTTACTAAGATCATAAGCCACCAACAACTCCTTGAGGTGTTGGGTGGTGGGACTTTGGCCTGTCCTTAATTTCCTCACGTTACATAAAGCTCTCAATTCCAAGAATTGGAGTGTATCATACTTGGAGGGTGGAAGCTCAATGGCTTCCTGCAAGGAATCTTTGGATCCTGCTTTTAAAGACATTACTAGTGTGGTGTGGTGTATGCACTACCTACTCTAGTGTGGCCTACTAAACTCTCTTGAGTTGTAGAAAGGGTTGTGCTATCCCTTAACACACAACTCTAAGTTCAGTAGAACTTACTGTTATTCTAAGCTTAAATTATATGTACCTTAGGTACCTTTAGTGGTTTTCAGTTGATCAATTCAATTGAGATTATCTGGTAAAACAATAGCAAGCTGGAATCCCACACGCTGCACACCAATGTGAGAAGTTGGCCTGGCATATGCTGTCCACTAATTATAGTGGGCACCTTGCACCAGTCCAAATCGACTCTTATGGTAGATAGGTTAAAGACAACCTTATTGAAAGCTATCCTAGTGGTAGCTATGGAGAGCAGCCTTCAGGCTAAGTCTTGAAGGAATGTAAAGCAGCTTGTTTTACCAGTCTATAATCTCTTGAGTGACCAAATGAAAGAGCACCACACCAGGTATATATTCAAAATATATGTATTTATTACTAAACACACCCCTCTAGTCTCTTTATGAGGCTAGAGTTCGAAGAACATAGGTTATAAGATCTTAAATCACAATAATAGCACAAATACACGTTTGGGCCCGAGGGGCGTACCAAACCATATACCAATAAAGTGGTATGCGAACCACGACTGAACTAGACACTAGGCCTAGAGCCTCTAGAAGTGCTTGGACCACAAGGAACCACCCAAGGTAGTGACACAGGGGACCCACGGGAGACGCGTGCAGTGTAAATACACAACCGCGATACGCCGTTAACTTCTATGGAGAAAGTCGGGATCGGGAAAATAGAGGAAAGGGACACTTAAAAGAGGACTAGGACAAAACCCTTTGAGATCTAGGACTTTGAAGAGTCTCTACCAACGGGAGCACCGGAGTACTCGTGTTACCTCACCCAGGGAAGCCGGGTGCATAGGTGCCTTTCGGGGTTGGGTTTCGTCGTCGTTTCGTATGGCGATCTGCTGCAAAGTGCTGCTGGCGACCAGGAGAAAAGTGTCCGGGTGGATCCAAGAGTGGATAGGAGTTCTGAAGAACCTGAAAGCAGAGGGGACAGAGTCTGGGTCACTAGCCAGTGACCAGGAAGGCGATGGACAGATGCCCACCGATGTCGAGTGCTTCAGGTGCGGTGACGGTCGTCTTGACTCTTCAGCCACGAGGTCCGGGAGGTGTTGTCGGCGACCAGGAGCAGGATTCGGGCTGGTGCTCGATGTCTGTCGAGTGCTGAGGTGTCGGCGACCGGATTGGACCCAACAAACCTTGGCAACGGCAAGTCTCGAGTAAGATGTAGATCGTCGATGGTGCAGACCAGCAAGGTCTGGGGAACTCATCCAGCGAGGGTAAGTGAGGGCAGGCCTGGAG
Source organism: Calotriton arnoldi (assembly GCA_963921515.1). Classification (NCBI taxonomy): domain Eukaryota; kingdom Metazoa; phylum Chordata; class Amphibia; order Caudata; family Salamandridae; genus Calotriton; species Calotriton arnoldi. The sequence continues at coordinate 1,116,538 of CAWUFW010006312.1, read as the reverse complement.
CAACCAGGATGCCAAGTAAAGAAAAGATTGGCCTTCGTTAAGGGCTACTAGCCAACGGGCTAGCGACCGCAAAGGAGTCTCGTGACGCCGCACGTGGAGCTGGCTTACAGGACACTCGTGGAGTGGGGGCCAGTGATCTTCGGTGCAGGTGGTGCTGGAGGCTAGGGCTACTCGGAGCCCAAAGCACGACTTCTTGGGAGACCCAGAAGATGGTGCACTTGCAAGTGTGCTTGGTGTCCAGGGGTCACGGTCTCAAGTCACCCACGATAGCCACGGGCCTCAGCTTTGCTGGGGACTCAGGGTAGCCTCGGAGAAGTCTGAGAATCTACCTCTGGTGATGCGATGACTTCGGCGTCCGACGGGAGCTTCAGTAATGCAAACCGGACAGATGCTTCTTTGGTGCCTGCCAAGCAGGGGAGTCACTCCTTGACCCCAAGGGAGATTCTTCAGTCCTCTAATCGTGAGTAGAGCGTCGAAGGTCCAGGATTCAGTTTCAGAGTTTTGTCCAGGTATAATCTAAAGTCCTAAGGACTGGGTTCCTACCTTTATTCTAAAAATAGGGGATGGACTACTCTGTGGCCCCACCTATGGGTGGGTCAGGGCAGAGGGGTGGCTACACCCCTTTCCCTTTGTCCAGTTCGCGCCAAAGCAGGGGCTGCGAGCCCCTGATCCGGTTTGAACTGGGGTATGCACAGGGACACCAAATGTGCCCCCAGTGCAGGACTTCAAAGCACCCGAAAGTGCTCCCGCCCAGCCCCAATACACATTGTCCTGTCTGGGGAGGTGGTCACACCTCCCTGGGACAGGAAACCTATTGTCCAGGCCTCCCCTGCCGGAGTTTCGTCCAGCAGCAGGAGGCCAGACTCGTGTCTGTGGCAGCAGCATCCATTTTGTGATGCCAGGGCTCTGGAAAGAAGTTACCGGACTCGTCAGAGTTAACATGCCTTTCCCTCTAGAAGGGTGGAATGCTACCCCCGCCCCAATACACATCATCCTGTCTGGGGAGGTGGTCACACCTCCCTGCAACAGGAAACCTTTTGTCCAGGCCTCCCCTGCCGGAGTTTCGGTCAGCAGCAGGAGGCCAGACTTGTGTCTGTGGCAGCAGCATCCATTTTGTGATGCTGGGGCTTTGGAAAGAAGTTACCGGGCAAGCCAGGGTTAACATGTCTCTCCCTCTAGAAGGGTGGAATGCTACCCCCGCCGCCAGAATTGGTGGGGGGGTAGTATTCCAAGATGTTTGACACCAAACACGACATGTTTACGTGCAGCCATCCCAAAGTTAGCATTTAACGTTAAGTTATAATGCACTTAAGAGTATATGGTCAGGCTGCACTACAAACAGCAACAGAGAAGGGTCTCCGAACGCTGCAGAGGGGCCCTGCTCATGCAGGGGCACCCTCTCACATAGGAACCATGCACTATGCCTTCAGGATTGACAAGGCCTGCCATAGGAGTGACTTATAGGTTTATATGTGTGTATGTATGTAGTGATATAGGTAACCTATATCACAGTAAGGGGTGCATGCACCACCTTACCCAAGCTGCAGTAGCAGACCTGTGGTGTCATTTTGGATGGCCTTCCAGGGGGGGCACAATACATGCTGCAGCCCCTGGTAGGCCTCTGAGGTACCTATGCCCTTGGTACATAGTATACCATATACTAGGGACTTATAAGGGCACTCCAGATTCCAATTAGAGATGTGCCTAATGCACATGGAAACCATTTTAGAGAGGAAGCAGCTAGGCTGGGGTTCTGATTAGCAGGGCCCCAGCCAGACTAAAGTCGAAAAACAGTGAAGCATCAGCAAAAAGTGGGGGTACCCATGTGAAGCAGATCCTACTCTCCTACAGAGACACCACTAACAGCATGTAGGGATAGGTGACACTGAGACACCTCTGCCAGCATGTAGGGATAGGAGACCCAGACACTTCTGCCAGGTATGTAAGGGTAGATGACACTGAGCCACCTCTGCCAGCTATGTAGGTGTAAGTGACACTGAGACACCTCTTTCAGGTATGTAGGAGTAGGTGACACTGAGACACCTCTGCCAGTTATGTAGGGATGGGTGACACTGAGGCTCCTTTACCAGCATGTAGGAGTAGGTGTAACTGAGACATATCTGTTAGCATGTAGGGGTAGGAGACAAAAGACAACTCTGCCAGGTATGTAGGAGTAGGTGACACTGAGACACCTCTATCAGCATATAGGGGCAGGTGACACTGAGACAATTCTGACAGTTATGTAGGGGTGGGTGACAGTTAGACACTGCTGCCAGGTATGTTGGGGTAGTTGACACAGACAACGCTGCCAGGTATGTAGAGGTAAATGACAAATACACCATTGCCAGTTATGTAGGGATGGGTGACACTGAGGCACCTTTACCAGCATGTATGGGTAGGTGACACTGAGACACCTCAGGCAGGTATGTAGGATTAGGTGACACAAAGACACCTCTGACAGATAAGTAGGGATAGATGATACAGACACTGCTGCCTGGTATGTAGGGGTGGGTGACACTGAGACACCGCTGCCACGTATGTATGGGGTCAACAGCACAGACACCGCCGGCACCTATGTAGGGTTCGGTGACTCTGAGACCCCTCTGCCAGGTATTTAGGTGGTGAGACACCTCTGCCAGGTATATAGGGGTGGGTGACAGTGAGACACCTGTGACAGATAAGAAGGGATAGTTGATACAGACACTGCTGCCTGGTATGTAGGGGTGGGTGACACTGAGACACCTCTGACAGGTATGTAGGGGTAGTTGACACTGAGACACTGCTGCCAGGTATGTAGGGGTGTGGCACAGACACCGCTGGCAGCTATGTAGGGTTCGGTGAGACTGAGACACCTCTGACAGGTATTTATGGGTGGGTGACACTGAGACACCTCTGCCAGGTATATAGGGGTGGGTGACACTGAGACACCTTTGGCAGCATGTAGGGGCAGGTGAAACTGAGACACTGCTGCCAGGTACGTAGGGATCAGTGACACTGAGATACCTCTGACAGGTATTTATGGGTGGGTGACACTGAGATACATCTGCCAGCATGTAGGGGTAGGAGACACAGACACCTCAGCCAGATATGTAGGGGTGGGTGACACAGACACCTCAGCCAGATATGTAGGGGTAGGAGACACAGACACCTCTGCCAGAATGTAGGGGTGGGTGACACAGACACTTTTTCCAGGTATGTAGGGGTAGGTTGCTCTGAGGCACCTCTGACAGGTATGTAGAGGTGGAGGACACTGACACACCACTGCCAGTTTTGTAGGGGTAGATAACAGTGAGACACCTCTGACAGGCATGTAGGGGTAGGTGACACTGAGACAGCCCCGACACGTATGTAGGGATAAATGGCCCGGACACCGCTGCTAAGAACCGCACCCAATGCCTACATCTGCTTCCGTAAAAGAATGTAACGTTGTTTGTAAATCTGAAATGTTTAAATGCAACAGGCTTCAAACGCTAGTATCTTACAGTGCCCACAGGATCCTACATGAACACATCCTTTCTGAATTTAAAATGTACAAACTGACGTCCTCAAATTGACCGTGTATCTGGTAACAGCGCAGTATGGATCTTGGCGTGTATTTGGTGACAGCGCAGTATGGATGCTGGCATGTGTTTGGTAACAACGCAGTATGGATGCTGGTGTGTGTTTGGTAACAACGCAGTATGGATGCTGGTGTGTGTTTGGTAACACAGTGGCGTAACGAAACTCGAGGGGGCCCCCCTGCAAAGTGCATGCAGGGCCCCCCTTCCGGCTCACTCAGGAGCTGTCAGGCCAGCATACTTTGCTTAGGGGGCCCCCTGGAGCTCGAGGCCCCCCCGCACTGTGGGGTCTGCGGGGGCCTTTGTTACGCCCCTGTGGTAACAACGCAGTATGGATGCTGGTGAGTATTAGGTAACAGCGCAGTATGGATGCTGGCATGTGTTTGGTAACACGCAGTATGGATGCTGGTGTGTGTTTGGTAACAACGCAGTATGCATGCTGGTGTGTGTTTGGTAACAACGCAGTATGGATGCTGGTGTGTATTAGGTAACAGCGCAGTATGGATGCTGGCATGTGTTTGGTAACAACGCAGTATGGATGCCGGTGTGTATTAGGTAACAATGCAGTATGGATGCTGGTGTGTATTAGGTAACAACGCAGTATGGATGCTGGTGTGTGTTTGGCAACACTGCAGTATGGATGCTGGCATGTGTTTGGTAACAACGCAGTATGGATGCTGGTGTGTGTTGGGTAACAACGCAGTATGGATGCTGGTGTGTGTTTGGTAACAACGCAGTATGGATGCTGGCATGTGTTTGGTAACAACGCAGTATGGATGTCGGTGTGTGTTTGGTAACTGCGCAGTATGGATGTCGGCGTGTGTTTGGTAACAGTGCAGTATGGATGCTGGTGTGTATTTGGTGACAGTGCAGTATGGATGCTGGCATGTGTTTGGTAACAACGCAGTATGGATGCTGGTGTGTATTTGGTGATAGCGCAGTATGGATGCTGGTGTGTGTTTGGTAACAACGCAGTATGGATGCTGGTGTGTATTAGGTAACAACGCAGTATTGATGCTGGTGTGTGTTTGGTAACAACGCAGTATGGATGCTGGTGTGTATTAGGTAACAACGCAGTATGGATGCCGGTGTGTGTTTGGTAACAGCGCAGTATGGATGTCGGCGTGTGTTTGGTAACAGCGCAGTATGGATGCTGGCGTGTATTTGGTAACAGCGCAGTATGGATGCCGGTGTGTGTTTGGTAACAGTGCAGTATGGATGCTGGTGTGTATATGGTAACAGCGCAGTATGGATGCTGGCGTGTATTTGGTAACAGCGCAGTATGGATGCTGGTGTGTGCAATAGAGGGGTTGGGCGTGCGCAGGTGATGAAGTCCAAGAAGTCAATATTTAGTTTTACAAATGAGTCTTTATTTTCAATCAGTTAGTTCTCACAGAATTGGAGATTTTACGGTCAGCCAACGCGTTTCGTTCTCATGATGAGAACTTCGTCAGGGCTCAGTAATCAAGTTTCTTTCCTTTGAAGTAAGAAATATGTATTGTGAATTCCGCACTTCACAGGTATACTAGGTGCAATGTGGCCTAGCTCCAATGTGACCTTTCGTGTGGAAATCGAATAAGCGATCCCTCAACCAAGTCAGTGTTCCAGGCAATTACTTTGGAAACACTCAGGATATCGCAGAGCCTCAGTCGGCCTAAGTAGTAAATCTCAGAAATGAAGTTCTCCTGCCAGAATAAACAAGGGTGTGTGTTTGGTAACAGCGCAGTATGGATGCTGGCGTGTATTTGGTGACTGCGCAGTATGGATGTCGGCGTGTGTTTTGTAACAGCGCAGTATGGAAGCTGGTGTGTATTTGGTAACAGCGTAGTATGGCTTCTGGTGTGTGTTTGGTGACAGCGCAGTATGGATGCCGGCGTGTATTTGGTAACAGCGAAGTATGGATTTTGGCGTGTGTTTTGTAACAGCGCAGTATGGATGCTGGCGTGTATTTGATGACAGCGCAGTATGGTTCTTGGTGTGTATTTGGTAACAGTGCAGTATGGATGCTGGCGTGTATTTGGTGACAGCGCAGTATGGATGCGGTTGTGTATTTGGTAACAGCGCAGTGTGGATGCAGGCGTGTGTTTGGTAACAGCACAGTATGGATGCTGGTGTGTGTTTGGTAACAGCACAGTATGGATGCTGGTGTGTGTTTGGTAACAGCGCAGTATGGATGCTAGAGTGTATTTGGTGACAGCGCAGTATGGATGCTGGGGTGTATGGTAACAGTGTAGTGTGGCTTCTGGCGTGTATTTGGTAACAGCGCAGTGTGGATGCCGGCGTGTTTATGGTAACAGCGCAGTATGGCTTCTGGCGTGTATTTGGTAACAGCACAGTATTGATGCTGGTGTGTATTAGGTAACAGCGCAGTATGGCTTCTGGCGTGTATTTGGTAACAGCGCAGTATGGATGCTGGCGTGTATTTAGTAACAGCATAGTATGGATGCTGGTGTGTATTTGGTAACAGCGCAGTATGGCTTCTGGCGTGTATTTGGTAACAGCGCAGTATGAATGCTGGGGTGTATGGTAACAGCGCAGTATGGCTTCTGGCGTGTATTTGGTAACAGCGCAGTATGGATGCTGGTGTGTATTAGGTAACAGCGCAGTATGGCTTCTGGCGTGTATTTGGTAACAGCGCAGTATGAATGCTGGCGTGTATTTGGTAACAGCGCAGTATGGATGCTGGTGTGTATTTGGTAACAGCGCAGTATGGCTTCTGGCGTGTATTTGGTAACAGCGCAGTATGGATGCTGGCGTGTGTTTGGTAAGAGCGCAGTGTGGATGCTGGCGTGTGTTTGGTAACAGTGCAGTATGGATGCTGGCGTGTATTTGGTGTCAGCGTAGTGTGGCTTCTGGCGTGTATTTGGTAACAGCGCAGTATGGATGCTGGTGTGGATTAGGTAACAGCGCAGTATGTCTTCTGGCGTGTATTTGGTAACAACGCAGTATGGATGCTGGTGTGTATTTGGTAACAGCGCAGTATGGATGCTGATGTGCATTTGGTAACAGCGCATTATGGATGGCGGCGTGTATTTGGTAACAGCGCAGTATGGATGCTGGTGTGTATTTGGTGGTAGCGCAGTATGGATGCTGGTGTGTGTTTGGTAACAACGCAGTATGGATGCTGGTGTGTATTAGGTAACAACGCAGTATTGATGCTGGTGTGTGTTTGGTAACAACGCAGTATGGATGCTGGTGTGTATTAGGTAACAACGCAGTATGGATGCCGGTGTGTGTTTGGTAACAGCGCAGTATGGATGTCGGCGTGTGTTTGGTAACAGCGCAGTATGGATGCTGGCGTGTATTTGGTAACAGCGCAGTATGGATGCCGGTGTGTGTTTGGTAACAGTGCAGTATGGATGCTGGTGTGTATATGGTAACAGCGCAGTATGGATGCTGGCGTGTATTTGGTAACAGCGCAGTATGGATGCTGGTGTGTGTTTGGTAACAGCGCAGTATGGATGCTGGCGTGTATTTGGTGACAGCGCAGTATGGATGTCGGCGTGTGTTTTGTAACAGCGCAGTATGGAAGCTGGTGTGTATTTGGTAACAGCGTAGTATGGCTTCTGGTGTGTGTTTGGTGACAGCGCAGTATGGATGCCGGCGTGTATTTGGTAACAGCGAAGTATGGATTTTGGCGTATGTTTTGTAACAGCGCAGTATGGATGCTGGCGTGTATTTGGTGACAGCGCAGTATGGTTCTTGGTGTGTATTTGGTAACATTGCAGTATGGATGCTGGCATGTATTTGGTGACAGCGCAGTATGGATGCGGTTGTGTATTTGGTAACAGCGCAGTGTGGATGCCGGCGTGTATTTGGTAACAGCGCAGTGTGGATGCCGGCGTGTGTTTGGTAACAGCGCAGTATGGATGCTGGCGTGTATTTGGTAACAGCGCAGTGTGGATGCCGACGTGTGTTTGGTGACAGCGCAGTATGGATGCAGGCGTGTGTTTGGTAACAGCGCAGTATGGATGCTGGTGTGTGTTTGGTAACAGCGCAGTATGGATGCTAGAGTGTGTTTGGTGACAGCGCAGTATGGATGCTGGGGTGTATGGTAACAGTGTAGTGTGGCTTCTGGCGTGTATTTGGTAACAGCGCAGTGTGGATGCCGGCGTGTTTATGGTAACAGCGCAGTATGGCTTCTGGCGTGTATTTGGTAACAGCGCAGTATGGATGCTGGTGTGTATTAGGTAACAGCGCAGTATGGCTTCTGGCGTGTATTTGGTAACAGCGCAGTATGGATGCTGGCGTGTATTTAGTCACAGCGTAGTATGGATGCTGGTGTGTATTTGGTAACAGCGCAGTATGGCTTCCTGCGTGTATTTGGTAACAGCGCAGTATGAATGCTGGGGTGTATGGTAACAGCGCAGTATGGCTTCTGGCGTGTATTTGGTAACAGCGCAGTATGGATGCTGGTGTGTATTAGGTAACAGCGCAGTATGGCTTCTGGCGTGTATTTGGTAACAGCGCAATATGGATGCTGGCGTGTATTTGGTAACAGCGCAGTATGGATGCTGGTGTGTATTTGGTAACAGCGCAGTATGGCTTCTGGCGTGTATTTGGTAACAGCGCAGTATGGATGCTGGCGTGTGTTTGGTAAGAGCGCAGTGTGGATGCTGGCGTTTGTTTGGTAACAGTGCAGTATGGATGCTGGCGTGTATTTGGTGTCAGCGTAGTGTGGCTTTTGGCGTGTATTTGGTAACAGCGCAGTATGGATGCTGGTGTGTATTAGGTAACAGCGCAGTATGGCTTCTGGCGTGTATTTGGTAACAACGCAGTATGGATGCTGGTGTGTATTTGGTAACAGCGCAGTATGGATGCTGATGTGTATTTGGTAACAGCGCAGTATGGATGCTGATGTGCATTTGGTAACAGCGCATTATGGATGGCGGCGTGTATTTGGTAACAGCGCAGTATGGATGCTGGTGTGTATTTGGTGATAGCGCAGTATGGATGCTGGTGTGTGTTTGGTAACAACGCAGTATGGATGCTGGTGTGTATTAGGTAACAACGCAGTATTGATGCTGGTGTGTGTTTGGTAACAACGCAGTATGGATGCTGGTGTGTATTAGGTAACAACGCAGTATGGATGCCGGTGTGTGTTTGGTAACAGCGCAGTATGGATGTCGGCGTGTGTTTGGTAACAGCGCAGTATGGATGCTGGCGTGTATTTGGTAACAGCGCAGTATGGATGCCGGTGTGTGTTTGGTAACAGTGCAGTATGGATGCTGGTGTGTATATGGTAACAGCGCAGTATGGATGCTGGCGTGTATTTGGTAACAGCGCAGTATGGATGCTGGTGTGTGTTTGGTAACAGCGCAGTATGGATGCTGGCGTGTATTTGGTGACAGCGCAGTATGGATGTCGGCGTGTGTTTTGTAACAGCGCAGTATGGAAGCTGGTGTGTATTTGGTAACAGCGTAGTATGGCTTCTGGTGTGTGTTTGGTGACAGCGCAGTATGGATGCCGGCGTGTATTTGGTAACAGCGAAGTATGGATTTTGGCGTATGTTTTGTAACAGCGCAGTATGGATGCTGGCGTGTATTTGGTGACAGCGCAGTATGGTTCTTGGTGTGTATTTGGTAACAGTGCAGTATGGATGCTGGCGTGTATTTGGTGACAGCGCAGTATGGATGCGGTTGTGTATTTGGTAACAGCGCAGTGTGGATGCCGGCGTGTATTTGGTAACAGCGCAGTGTGGATGCCGGTGTGTGTTTGGTAACAGCGCAGTATGGATGCTGGCGTGTATTTGGTAACAGCGCAGTGTGGATGCCGACGTGTGTTTGGTGACAGCGCAGTATGGATGCAGGCGTGTGTTTGGTAACAGCGCAGTATGGATGCTGGTGTGTGTTTGGTAACAGTGCAGTATGGATGCTAGAGTGTGTTTGGTGACAGCGCAGTATGGATGCTGGGGTGTATGGTAACAGTGTAGTGTGGCTTCTGGCGTGTATTTGGTAACAGCGCAGTGTGGATGCCGGCGTGTTTATGGTAACAGCGCAGTATGGCTTCTGGCGTGTATTTGGTAACAGCGCAGTATGGATGCTGGTGTGTATTAGGTAACAGCGCAGTATGGCTTCTGGCGTGTATTTGGTAACAGCGCAGTATGGATGCTGGCGTGTATTTAGTAACAGCGTAGTATGGATGCTGGTGTGTATTTGGTAACAGCGCAGTATGGCTTCTGGCGTGTATTTGGTAACAGCGCAGTATGAATGCTGGGGTGTATGGTAACAGCGCAGTATGGCTTCTGGCGTGTATTTGGTAACAGCGCAGTATGGATGCTGGTGTGTATTAGGTAACAGCGCAGTATGGCTTCTGGCGTGTATTTGGTAACAGCGCAATATGGATGCTGGCGTGTATTTGGTAACAGCGCAGTATGGATGCTGGTGTGTATTTGGTAACAGCGCAGTATGGCTTCTGGCGTGTATTTGGTAACAGCGCAGTATGGATGCTGGCGTGTGTTTGGTAAGAGCGCAGTGTGGATGCTGGCGTTTGTTTGGTAACAGTGCAGTATGGATGCTGGAGTGTATTTGGTGTCAGCGTAGTGTGGCTTTTGGCGTGTATTTGGTAACAGCGCAGTATGGATGCTGGTGTGTATTAGGTAACAGCGCAGTATGGCTTCTGGCGTGTATTTGGTAACAACGCAGTATGGATGCTGGTGTGTATTTGGTAACAGCGCAGTATGGATGCTGATGTGTATTTGGTAACAGCGCAGTATGGATGCTGATGTGCATTTGGTAACAGCGCATTATGGATGGCGGCGTGTATTTGGTAACAGCGCAGTATGGATGCTGGTGTGTATTTGGTGATAGCGCAGTATGGATGCTGGTGTGTGTTTGGTAACAACGCAGTATGGATGCTGGTGTGTATTAGGTAACAACGCAGTATTGATGCTGGTGTGTGTTTGGTAACAACGCAGTATGGATGCTGGTGTGTATTAGGTAACAACGCAGTATGGATGCCGGTGTGTGTTTGGTAACAGCGGAGTATGGATGTCGGCGTGTGTTTGGTAACAGCGCAGTATGGATGCTGGCGTGTATTTGGTAACAGCGCAGTACGGATGCCGGTGTGTGTTTGGTAACAGTGCAGTATGGATGCTGGTGTGTATATGGTAACAGCGCAGTATGGATGCTGGCGTGTATTTGGTAACATCGCAGTATGGATGCTGGTGTGTGTTTGGTAACAGCGCAGTATGGATGCTGGCGTGTATTTGGTGACAGCGCAGTATGGATGTCGGCGTGTGTTTTGTAACAGCGCAGTATGGAAGCTGGTGTGTATTTGGTAACAGCGTCGTATGGCTTCTGGTGTGTGTTTGGTGACAGCGCAGTATGGATGCCGGCGTGTATTTGGTAACAGCGAAGTATGGATTTTGGCGTATGTTTTGTAACAGCGCAGTATGGATGCTGGCGTGTATTTGGTGACAGCGCAGTATGGTTCTTGGTGTGTATTTGGTAACAGTGCAGTATGGATGCTGGCGTGTATTTGGTGACAGCGCAGTATGGATGCGGTTGTGTATTTGGTAACAGCGCAGTGTGGATGCCGGCGTGTATTTGGTAACAGCGCAGTGTGGATGCCGGCGTGTGTTTGGTAACAGCGCAGTATGGATGCTGGCGTGTATTTGGTAACAGCGCAGTGTGGATGCCGACGTGTGTTTGGTGACAGCGCAGTATGGATGCAGGCGTGTGTTTGGTAACAGCGCAGTATGGATGCTGGTGTGTGTTTGGTAACAGCGCAGTATGGATGCTAGAGTGTGTTTGGTGACAGCGCAGTATGGATGCTGGGGTGTATGGTAACAGTGTAGTGTGGCTTCTGGCGTGTATTTGGTAACAGCGCAGTGTGGATGCCGGCGTGTTTATGGTAACAGCGCAGTATGGCTTCTGGCGTGTATTTGGTAACAGCGCAGTATGGATGCTGGTGGTATTAGGTAACAGTGCAGTATGGCTTCTGGCGTGTATTTGGTAACAGCGCAGTATGGATGCTGGCGTGTATTTAGTAACAGCGTAGTATGGATGCTGGCGTGTATTTGGTAACAGCGCAGTATGGATGCTGGTGTGTATTTGGTAACAGCGCAGTATGGCTTCTGGCGTGTATTTGGTAACAGCGCAGTATGGATGCTGGCGTGTGTTGGGTAAGAGCGCAGTGTGGATGCTGGCGTGTGTTTGGTAACAGTGCAGTATGGATGCTGGCGTGTATTTGGTGTCAGCGTTGTGTGGCTTCTGGTGTGTATTTGGTAACAGCGCAGTATGGATGCTGGTGTGTATTAGGTAACAGCGCAGTATGGCTTCTGGCGTGTATTTGGTAACAACGCAGTATGGATGCTGGTGTGTATTTGGTAACAGCGCAGTATGGATGCTGATGTGCATTTGGTAACAGCGCAGTATGGATGGCGGCGTGTATTTGGTAACAGCGCAGTATGGATGCTCGTGTGTATTTGGTGATAGCGCAGTATGGATGCTGGTGTGTGTTTGGTAACAACGCAGTATGGATGCTGGTGTATATTAGGTAACAACGCAGTATTGATGCTGGTGTGTGTTTGGTAACAACGCAGTATGGATGCTGGTGTGTATTAGGTAACAACGCAGTATGGATGCCGGTGTGTGTTTGGTAACAGCGCAGTATGGATGTCGGCGTGTGTTTGGTAACAGCGCAGTATGGATGCTGGCGTGTATTTGGTAACAGCGCAGTATGGATGCCGGTGTGTGTTTGGTAACAGTGCAGTATGGATGCTGGTGTGTATATGGTAACAGCGCAGTATGGATGCTGGCGTGTATTTGGTAACAGCGCAGTATGGATGCTGGTGTGTGCTTGGTAACAGAGCAGTATGGATGCTGGCGTGTATTTGGTGACAGCGCAGTATGGATGTCGGCGTGTGTTTTGTAACACCGCAGTATGGAAGCTGGTGTGTGCTTGGTAACAGCGTAGTATGGCTTCTGATGTGTGTTTGGTGACAGCGCAGTATGGATGCCGGCGTGTATTTGGTAACAGCGAAGTATGGATTTTGGCGTGTGTTTTGTAACAGCGCAGTATGGATGCTGGCGTGTATTTGGTGACAGCGCAGTATGGTTCTTGGTGTGTATTTGGTAACAGTGCAGTATGGATGCTGGCGTGTATTTGGTGACAGCGCAGTATGGATGCCGTTGTGTATTTGGTAACAGCGCAGTGTGGATGCCGGCGTGTATTTGGTAACAGCGCAGTGTGGATGCCGGCGTGTGTTTGGTAACAGCGCAGTATGGATGCTGGCGTGTATTTGGTAACAGCGCAGTGTGGATGCCGACGTTTGTTTGGTGACAGCGCAGTATGGATGCAGGCGTGTATTTGGTAACAGCGCAGTATGGATGCTGGTGTGTGTTTGGTAACAGCGCAGTATGGATGCTAGAGTGTGTTTGGTGACAGCGCAGTATGGATGCTGGGGTGTATGGTAACAGTGTAGTGTGGCTTCTGGCGTGTATTTGGTAACAGCGCAGTGTGGATGCCGGCGTGTTTATGGTAAAAGCGCAGTATGGCTTCTGGCGTGTATTTGGTAACAGCGCAGTATGGATGCTGGTGGTATTAGGTAACAGTGCAGTATGGCTTTTGGCGTGTATTTGGTAACAGCGCAGTATGGATGCTGGCGTGTATTTAGTAACAGCGTAGTATGGATGCTGGCGTGTATTTGGTAACAGCGCAGTATGGATGCTGGTGTGTGTTTGGTAACAGCGCAGTATGGATGCTAGAGTGTGTTTGTTGACAGCGCAGTATGGATGCTGGGGTGTATGGTAACAGTGCAGTGTGGATGCTGGCGTGTATTTGGTCACAGCGCAGTATGGATCTTGGCGTGTATTTGGTAACAGCGCAGTATGGATGCTGGTGTGTATGGTAACAGCGCAGTATGGCTTCTGGCGTGTGTTTATTGCACTGAAGCTCGCAGGGTGTGTGGTGACTGGTCTCACAGGATGGTATTTTGTGAGGCAGAATCCCGGCCACCCCCAGCCTCATCCCTGTCTTCCTCGGCACATGGTCTCCGCTCCCCTCTGACACGTCCCTGTTTTTCTTTCCACAGATTGCTCTGGTCGGACGGACATAGAGGCGGACCTCGTGCTCTTAGTCCATGGTTATTTCTTTCTAATTGATGGTGATTTCCGCCTCCCGATGTCCTTCTTGGAACCGGTGCTGAGCGGCTTCCACGTGTCCCCGGACTCCGTGCGCTTCAGCCTGCTCTGGCACAACTATGATACCTGGAGTGCGCCCCCCTTCGAGGAGTCTCACAATGTCAGTCACGTGATCCACACCCTGCGGAGTGAGACCTTTAAAGTGTTGCCCACTGTCACTACCGTGGGGGAAGCCCTCACCTACGTCAGACAGGAGGTGCTGTCCGAAAGCGGGGGGGCCCGGCCCCACGTGCCCCGGGTCCTGATCCTCGTCACAGCTTGGGGGCCACATTACGATGCTGCAGGTCCGGCCCAGGAGCTCCGGGGCGCGGGGGTGGAGGTCTTTGTTGTTGGTGTTGGGTATGCGACTCACTGGAGGGATAGGGCGGCAGCCATCGCCAGCCCCCCGGCTGCAGCCCACCTGTTCATGAGGAAGGACCCTAGAGACCTTCATCAAATCCTGTCAGAGCTGACAGAGTCCGTCTGCCTCAGGGTCCAGTACACAATGAAAACCATAAAACACAACCTGCTGGTATCCAAGGAAGAGGCTCGGGCAGGAGAACCTTAAACCACAATAGCCCCCCTGGGCCCTGTCTGTCACTCCCTCCACACCGGAAATCCCACCCTCGGACTTCCGGCAGACAGGTAAGGAGACAGATGGTGGTGCCAGAAGAAATAATGGAAGGCAGTTGTCTCTCACCGCCCTACATTTACCCAACAATGTGTGTGTGTGTTTTAAAAGGGATTTTATCGTCTATTTAAACTTTCAGGGAGATTGGAGAACTTTAAAGCGTTTAGGATTAGAATTTAGGATGAAATCTATTTTAGACTAAACTTATCTTCTAGAACAGAGAATTGGCCTCCCCTTCATCTCATGTCTCATTGCAGCTGAAACATGAGATGTAACTAAATATTCTTAACCTCATTTACAAACTTTTGACGCACGGCAGCTGCATTGCCGTGCGTCAAAAGAAGGGGCAGGAAGTGCACCATGATGGTGCATTCCTGTCCTTCTCCCCTGCGCCAGCACACAAACAGCAGCCGTGCGCCAACGCAGACACCCTTGCGTCATGATGGTGCATTCCTGTCCTTCTCCCCTGCGCCCGCGCACAAACAGCAGCTGTGCGCCCACGCAGACACCCTTGCGTCATGATGGTGCATTCCTGTCCTTCTTCCCTGCGCCCGCGCACAAACAGCAGCCGTGCGCCAACGCAGACACCCTTGCGTCATGATGGTCCATTCCTGTCCTTCTCCCCTGCACCAGCGCACAAACAGCAGCCGTGCGCCAACGCAGACACCCTTGCGTCATGATGGTGCATCCCTGTCCTTCCTCCCCTGCCCCAGCGCACAAACAGCAGCCGTGCGCCAACGCAGACACCCTTGCGTCATGATGGTGCATTCCTGTCCTTGCTCCCCTGGGCCAGCGCACAAACAGCAGCAGCCGTGCGCCAACGCAGACACCCTTGCGTCATGATGGTGCATCCCTGTCCTTGCTCCTCTGCGCCAGCGCACAAACAGCAGCCGTGCGCCAACGCAGACACCCTTGCGTCATGATGGTGCATCCCTGTCCTTGCTCCCCTGCACCAGCGCACAAACAGCAGCCGTGCGCCAACGCAGACACCCTTGCGTCATGATGGTGCATCCCTGTGCTTCTCCCCTGCCCCAGCGCACAAACAGCAGCCGTGCGCCAACGCAGACACCCTTGCATCATGATGGTGCATTCCTGTCCTTGCTCCCTTGCGCCAGCGCACAAACAGCAGCAGCCGTGCGCCAACGCAGACACCCTTGCGTCATGATGGTGCATCCCTGTCCTTGCTCCTCTGCGCCAGCGCACAAACAGCAGCCGTGCGCCAACGCAGACACCCTTGCGTCATGATGGTGCATCCCTGTCCTTGCTCCCCTGCGCCAGTGCACAAACAGCAGCCGTGCGCCAACGCAGACACCCTTGCGTCATGATGGTGCATCCCTGTCCTTCTCCCCTGCGCTAGTGCACAAACAGCAGCCGTGCGCCAACGCAGACACCCTTGCGTCATGAAGGTCCATCCCTGTCCTTGCTCCCCTGCGCCAGCGCACAAACAGCAGCCGTGCGCCAACGCAGACACCCTTGCATCATGATGGTCCATCCCTGTCCTTCTCCCCTGCACCAGCGCACTAACAGCAGCCGTGCGCCAACGCAGACACCCTTGCATCATGATGGTCCATTCCTGTCCTTCTCCCCTGCACCAGCGCACAAACAGCAGCCGTGCGCCAACGCAGACAGCCTTGCGTCATGATGGTGCATCCCTGTCCTTCTCCCCTGCGCCCGCGCACAAACAGCAGCCGAGCGCCAACGCAGACACCCTTGCGTCATGATGGTGCATTCTTCTCCTTCTCCCCTGCACCAGCGCACAAACAGCAGCCGTGCACCAACGCAGACACCCTTGCGTCATGATGGTCCATTCCTGTCCTTCTCCCCTGCACCAGCGCACAAACAGCAGCAGCTGTGCGCCAACGCAGACACCCTTGCATCATGATGGTGCATCCCTGTCCTTCTCCCCTGCGCCAGCGCACAAACAGCAGCCGTGCGCCAACGCAGACACCCTTGCGTCATGATGGTGCATCCCTGTCCTTTTCCCCTGCGCCAGCGCACAAACAGCAGCCGTGCGCCAACGCAGACACCCTTGCGTCATGATTGTGCATTCCTCTCCTTCTCCCCTGCGCCAGCGCACAAACAGCAGCCGTGCGCCAACGCAGACACCCTTGCGTCATGATGGTGCATTCCTGTCCTTCCCCCTGCGCCAACGCACAAACAGCAGCCGTGCGCCAACGCAGACACCCTTGCGTCATGATGGTCCATCCCTGTCCTTGCTCCCCTGCGCCAGCACACAAACAGCAGCCGTGCGCCAACGCAGACACCCTTGCGTCATGATGGTCCATCCCTGTCCTTCTCCCCTGCACCAGCGCACAAACAGCAGCCGTGCGCCAACGCAGACACCCTTGCGTCATGATGGTCCATCCCTGTCCTTCTCCCCTGCGCCAGCGCACAAACAGCAGCCGTGCGCCAACGCAGACACCCTTGCGTCATGATGGTGCATCCCTGTCCTTCTCCCCTGCGCCAGCGCACAAACAGCAGCCATGCTCCAACGCAGACACCCTTGCGTCATGATGGTGCATCCCTGTCGTTCTCCCCTGCACCACCGCACAAACAGCAGCCGTGCGCCAACGCAGACACCTTTGCGTCATGATGGTCCATTCCTGTCCTTCTCCCGTGCACCAACGCAGACACCCTTGCGTCATGATGGTGCATTCCTGTCCTTCTCCCCTGCGCCAGCGCACAAACAGCAGCCGTGCGCCAATGCAGACACCCTTGCGTCATGATGGTGCATTCCTGTCCTTCCCCCCTGCGCCAGCGCACAAACAGCAGCCGTGCGCCAACGCAGACACCCTTGCGTCATGATGGTCCATCCCTGTCCTTGCTCCCCTGCGCCAGCGCACAAACAGCAGCCGTGCGCCAACGCAGACACCCTTGCGTCATGATGGTCCATCCCTGTCCTTCTCCCCTGCACCAGCGCACAAACAGCAGCCGTGCGCCAACGCAGACACCCTTGCGTCATGATGGTCCATCCCTGTCCTTCTCCCCTGCGCCAGCGCACAAACAGCAGCCGTGCGCCAACGCAGACACCCTTGCGTCATGATGGTGCATCCCTGTCCTTCTCCCCTGTGCCAGCGCACAAACAGCAGCCATGCTCCAACGCAGACACCTTTGCGTCATGATGGTCCATTCCTGTCCTTCTCCCGTGCACCAACGCAGACACCCTTGCGTCATGATGGTGCATTCCTGTCCTTCTCCCCTGCGCCAGCGCACAAACAGCAGCCGTGCGCCAATGCAGACACCCTTGCGTCATGATGGTGCATTCCTGTCCTTCTCCCCTGCGCCAGCGCACAAACAGCAGCCGTGCACCAACGCAGACACCCTTGCGTCATGATGGTCCATCCCTGTCCTTGCTCCCCTGCGCCAGCGCACAAACAGCAGCCGTGCGCCAACGCAGACACCCTTGCGTCATGATGGTCCATCCCTGTCCTTCTCCCCTGCACCAGCGCACAAACAGCAGCCGTGCGCCAACGCAGACACCCTTGCGTCATGATGGTCCATCCCTGTCCTTCTCCCCTGCGCCAGCGCACAAACAGCAGCCGTGCGCCAACGCAGACACCCTTGCGTCATGATGGTGCATCCCTGTCCTTCTCCCCTGCGCCAGCGCACAAACAGCAGCCATGCTCCAACGCAGACACCCTTGCGTCATGATGGTGCATCCCTGTCGTTCTCCCCTGCACCACCGCACAAACAGCAGCCGTGCGCCAACGCAGACACCTTTGCGTCATGATGGTCCATTCCTGTCCTTCTCCCGTGCGCCAACGCAGACACCCTTGCGTCATGATGATGCATTCCTGTCCTTCTCCCCTGCGCCAGCGCACAAACAGCAGCCGTGCACCAACGCAGACACCCTTGCGTCATGATGGTGCATCCCTGTCCTTGCTCCCCTGCACCAGCGCACAAACAGCAGCCGTGCGCCAACGCAGGCACCCTTGTGTCATGATGGTCCATTCCTGTCCTTCTCCCCTGCGCCAGCTCACAAACAGCAGCTGTGCGCCAACGCAGACACCCTTCCGTCATGATGGTGCATTCCTGTCCTTCTCCCCTGCGCCAGCGCACAAACAGCAGCCGTGCGCCAACGCAGACACCCTTGCGTCATGATGGTCCATTCCTGTCCTTCTCCCCTGCGCCAGCGCACAAACAGCAGCCATGCGCAACGCAGACACCCTTGCGTCATGATGGTGCATTCCTGTCCTTCTCCCCAGCGCCAGCGCACAAACAGCAGCCGTGCGCCAACGCAGACACCCTTGCGTCATGTTGCAAGGGTGCCTGAATTGTGGGGGTGATTGTTTTTGTGCAGGAAGGGGAACCGTCCTGCACAAAAACAATCATTAATGACATTTCCCTCTTTCTGTGTGTGCTGCAGAACGCAGCACTCATAGAAAGAGAAAAAAACGAGGAGCCGTCATTCCTTTGCCGACAATGCCACCTCAGTGTGGACCCAGCCTTATGTAAATCAGTCTTGAGCCGGCTCTAATAGGAACAGTCTGCCCCACACTGCTAGGCCAGGTCCTCCCTGAACCGGAACACAAGCAACCCAAGACCGCTTTTGCTCTTGTTGTGGCTCGCCATTCTGGTGTACCTTGGTTCCCATTCAGCAATTGCAAACCTTTTGTGCATTACTCACAATTATCACCATCCCCGGCACTATCGGGTCAGGCTTTGAAGGGCAGATGCTTACCAGAAATGAGGCAAGTGCTTGAGTGCCTGCACAACTCTACAAATAACTCCAATGTATTAAAAGTAAATAGACAAAATAAATAGAGCATTACACTTTTCAGAATATTGGTGAAAATTATGAAAATTGAGAGATATGTTCAGGGATAAAACCCAGCTAAAAAGACAACAGTGTGTCAACTTTCGAATGAAAAAAAAAAGTCATAATCAGGGCAGCAGGTGATGGTTTTAGATCTCAATTGACCCTTCCTGGTTTCTTGGTAAAACATCATTTTAGGGAAGAGAATGAGGTTACAGCGTTTCACTAACTTCTTTACCGGATGAGCCAGTGGTAAACCCAAAGATGGGTTTCTGCACACAGAAGAGTAAGTGAAACTTAGTCAGGACAACCTAGCTTGGCTCCCTGCCTCAGTCCGGCCCCTATTAGTGCCTGTCCAATCTGGAACCAGAATCTTCTAAATTGCAACCCCCCCTTCTTTCTCCTTATTGTTTGCAGCAGATGCTGCCTGTCTCCTTATACCAAACTCCCTGAGAAATTTGAATATGATGAAATGACTCAATTCAGGATTTTAAGTGTGTTTCAACAGTGGGCTGATCTGAGGGCCCAACGCTTTTACCGTGCTGATATGCTGTTATGCTGTTATGTATTCTTTCCAGGATTGGTGACATATTCCACTTCGTATTTTACCTGAGATTGTTTTGCTGCCATTTTGGTAGTCCTTCTGTCATTTGATATTGTATTGTAATCCACCTATTATTTCTGTTCTTGGTGCATTTCATTGTTTATGTCTAAATGCGCCTGATGTGATGGTCTTCTAGCTGAAGTGTATTTCATAAAGAATTAAGCAAAATATTGAAGTGTCAATATTTAGTGTAAATTAGGGATACCTGTGGTTATTTAATTGTATTTAAAGTTATTACACCTAATGTGCTTGTTCTTTATGTGGGTTCCCCCACAGGTAAATAACTGTAAATGTCCTGCTTTTCTCCGTCGACAGCTCTTTCATGCATTGTGGACCCTGGCTGTGCCCCTGCATAAGAACCCCTCAGGTGAAAATAGTAGCATACGATGGGAACCAGCAGGTCCCCCCAGAGTAGAGGCTTAAGAATAGGCACCCGCAGTATTGGCCCAGTCTTGGGCTCTGACCTCTGACTTGAGAGTCGCTATACAACATATTTTGGAATTTATTCTGAATCTGCTGAATTTTTTTAATGTTATGCAGATTTGTGGAGCGCACTAATCACCCTTGAGGGTATCCAGGCGCTTGAGCAGGTGTGTGGGTGCCTGGTCCCCGTGGACCACATTATTCGAAGAGCCAGGACTTCAGCCTCTTGCAGAACTCAAGAAGTGAGGAGCAGGCCCTGATGTGTTGAGGGAGGTCGTTCCATGTGTTGGGTGCAATGTCGGAGAATAAGCGACCTCCTGCTCTACTTTTGTGACTGCAGAGTGTGGGTGCGAGTGATAGTGAGGCAGAGCATGGGTGTTTCGGAAGGTCGTGAAAGTGTGTGCGGCTGTTTAGGTATACTGGTCCTATGTTGTGTAAGGCTTTGTATGTGCACGGGAGGAGTTTGAATTGGCTGAATTGAATGCGGAGCCAGTAGAGTTCCTTGAGGTGAGGTGCGATGTGGGTGTGGCGCTAGAGATCCAGTATGAGTCTTTCGGTGGCGTCCTGGATGGTCTGAAGTCTTTGTAGGAGTTGCTTGGAGATTCCGGCATAAAGTGCATTGCCGTAATCGAGCCTGCTGGTGATGAATGTGTTGAAAGGTAATTACAGACGCTTTAGTAGTTGATGGTAGAGGTTTATTCAGGAGCACAGCTAAAGGCAACACAACGCCTGCTGACCAAATCACCAACTGACGCCCATAGAACACACACACATAGAATAGAGAATACACGCAGGTCTTCTGGAAGGGTGAGTGAGAGGAGACATAGAGGAAGGCATAGTAATACAGAGCGACCATGTTGTGAGAAGTAATAATATACAACACACCTTCCTCCTTTATGGGGAAAAGAAAAAACAGATACAATAAGGATGTAAAACACAATCCTGTATGTGCGATTAACAACAATAATCATTGAGATAAGCTGGAGGTCTGCGACACCTTGTGATTCTGTTGTTCACAGACAAAGGAGTGACGTGAAGATTAGAAGAGTTGTCAGGAGAGTAGTTGGAAGTACTGCCTGAATCACAAGCATCACCTCCACCCACACTCCTTCCACTAATAGGAACAGGAAACAGGGGAACATCCTCCATTGTGGACAACATGTAACCACTGTTACCTGAAGAGGCCTGAGTGTCTTTACCAGTGGTATCGTTAGATGCAGGACCTTTTTTTTGATATAACGCAACTCGGCGGAGATTCCATTTTTCACCATTGGTCAAAACCACGTAATGGGGAAACACCTCTTTGACATTGAACGGACCTTTAAACTTAGTTAAACCTTTTGAAATTCTACCAGGTTTTACTTTGACAAGATCACCTTTTGAAATATGAGGAGAGAATGTCCTTTCGGAACAAATGATGGAAGTGGATTCAGAATGACCACCTTTAGAAACTCCTTCTTTGATCCAGGATGGAGTAAGTTTCGTACCAGGAACTCTGCCCCGCATTAGTTCAAAAGGTGACTTTTCATTAAAGCCATGAATTGTAGTGCGATAGGCCCAGACCATATCTTGAACCATATCATGAGCAAAAACACCACTGGAGCAAGCCATCTGAATAATACCTTTGACAAGTCTGTTGGCCCTTTCACACAAGCCATTACCCTGTGGGTTATACAAGGATGTGCGATGATGTGTGATACCACACTTAGATAAGAAAGAACACATATTGTGGGAGACAAGCTGTGTACCATTATCTGTGATGAGGGTATTAGGATAGCCCTCTTCTTGAAAGAGTGTTTTCAGAAAAGTAATAGTGCTCTCCGTGGTAATGTCTTTGACAAAACTAACTGTAAGCCATTTTGAGAAGACATCAATGGACACAATGGCGAAACGTTGACACAAAGGCAACTCCTCCATTGGTCCAATAAAATCTAGGCAAATGCTGTGCCACGGACGACTAGGACTTACTAGCTGACCCATAGATGAACCAACTGCAACTTTAAGTCTCTTCTCACCCTCTTTACATGCTGAACATTTCTCAATCCATGAAGACACCTGAGAATCCATGCCCGGCCACCAAAAATTGGCTTTGAGCCTGCGCTGGGTTAAAGTTTGTCCCAAATGTCCTTCATGGGCAATATCAAGTAATTTTGATCTTAAGCTAGAAGGTGGAACGAATCTGTCACCTCGCATGAGAATATTATCTCCGCAAGTTGATAACTCATCTAGTACTTTCAGAAAAGGACGAGCCGAGATGTGTACACAACTCTCTCGTCTGGAACACAATCTTATAAGAAGGATGACCTGTTTAAGAACATGGTCATTAGACATTGCTTTACACCATTCCTCGTGTGTGAAAGTGCCTTCACTGACCGCAAGAACGTCTTGAACCGAAGCAACAGCCCACTCTTCATTCTCAACATTGAGAGATGCATCATCAAGATCCTCCCACTTGATAGACATTCTAGATAGACAATCAGCTTGAAAATTACGCCAACCCGGGACATGTGAAATGTCGTATTGATATTCTTGAAGTTTGGCAGCTAACCTAGCTAGCCTGGGAGAACCCTTGCCCGCACCACCGGGAGACAATATGCGAACTAAGGGTTTGTGATCGGTTTTGAGTAGAAATTTGGTACCCCACAGATAAGTACGGAAATACTGGACACCCCAAGCAGCAGCAAGTGCCTCCTTCTCAATAACAGAGTAGTTTTGTTCTGAAGAAGTGAGAGTACGAGAGGCAAAAGCAATTGCTCTCTCCCCTTCAGAATATTTCTGTAATAAAACAGCACCTAATCCAGTGGCACTAGCATCAACCATGACTACGGAGGTACGCTTTGTGTCAAATGGAGCTAAAACATTGGCTTCACAAATTTCTTTTTTGATGAGGCTAAAACATGTATTCTGATCGTTCCCCCACCCAAATTTTACACCTTTTTTGAGTAAGAGTCTCAATGGCAATGTCTTGTCAGAAAAGTTTTTCACAAATTTCGAATAGTACTCAATCAACCCCATGAAGGATTTGAGCTGATCTTTGTCAGATGGACGTGGGGCAGACTGAATCGCTTCCAACAGATTCTTCTTGGGTTTGACTCCTAGAGCTGATATTTCATAACCAAGATACTCTAGCTGTTGCACAAGAAAGGAGCATTTCTCTTTTCGAAGAGTGAGACCGGCTTCCATAATCCTGTGCAAGACATCCTTGAGCACAAGGTTGTGGTCAGCAATAGAGTCCCCAAACACAAGAATATCATCTTGGAAGAACACTGTTTTCTGAACATTTTTTAATGGAAATATGAGATTCAAAATACCCTAAAATATCAATCGTGTCCCCTTGGTATCCTGTAGGAGATATGTCGCTTTTACATAGTGATTTGTTTTCCCAATGACTTTTAAGCAAGGATTCTGGAATAATAGTATATCTGGAGCCTGTATCGACCATGAGGGAAACTTCACGACTATCAATGATAAAAAGAGCTTTTGGTCTATTTTGTCTCTTATCATCATCAGCAACCACGTCAATGTCACTAACAACTAGCAACCTTTCCTTCTCTGTTCTGAATCCTTCTGTGGAATCTTGGATGAACGCTACTTTCGGACGATTCTTAGTTTTGCACATTTTTGAAAAATGTCCAAGTCTCCCACATTTTAAACATTCCTTGTTTGATGCAAAACAGAATCTGGATTCAGACGTGTGTCCGTTGCTGCCACATCGTGAACAAAACTTGGATGGAAACTTATTGAGAGGATACTTTTTGTTGCTTGGCCTATTTTTACTTCTTACCAAGGCAACTGATTCATCATCGCCTAAATCACATTCATCACTTGGATTTTTGTCTGAAATTTCCGACACTTCTTGCTGAGAACTGTTTTTCCTTTGTATTTCCTTCATGCAATTCTCCGATTCCTCAATCACTTTAGCCAAATCAATGGCTACTTTCAAAGTGGGATTTTTCGCAGCCCATAATCTTTCCTGAATCTTTTTATTATTACATTGAACTATTTACTGATCCCTAATAAGTTCGTCATTCATGGGCCCAAATTTACACTTCACAGATAATTCTCTTAGTCGAGCAACAAAATCATCAATAGATTCATCACTCCGTTGGCGATGAGTATAGAATTTATAACGGTTCATAACCAAGTTCTCCTCTTTGGAAAATCTAACTTCTAGCCTGCATATTGCCTCTTTGTACTCATCTGGTACAGGCTGCCCATTGGTTTGGAGTGCCAGAGGAAGAAATCTGAAAATGCGTTGTCCTTCCTTACCGAGTGTGCTGAGAAGCAATGCTTTTTTACGTTTCCCTGAAAATTCCTGACCATCTAGTGCATCAAGATAATTCTCAAAAATAATAATCCAATCCTCCCAGGGAGTGGAGGGAGTACCCGGTTCATTTAAAAATGGTGGTGGAAGGGTGACTGCTATCTGATGAGACATTGTAGTAAAATGAGATGCGCAAACTCCAATGAAGGTTTGTAAGTCTGATAGTAAGCTGACAGACAATAAATGTTTATAGATTGCGAACACCTCCACTGTTATCACATACAGAGAAAGAATTAATAACTTTTACTTTCAGGGTCAAAGTCAGGATGTGCGTATCATCGTACGATAAGCACTGCAAACAAATGAAAGGTACCTGAAGCACGAAGGTAATGGACAGGTGTGCGTATCACCGCAGGTACACCCTGTGACACGCTGCAAAGTGTTGATTTCTATGATCGAAACACTTCCGAAGGCTTTCCAAAACAGATGGTTGTGGTTGCGTAGCAACGCGTTCAAGTGTACACTCTGCACTCAAAATGGCCGCTTTGCGTGTTGACACGGTGCGCTGAGAGGAAAAACAGAACGAGGCGTGAAGCGCAGCGTTTGAATTTCCTTTGCGCTTGCTGACGCTGCTTTGGATGACGTGATTGTGCCCACTGGTTACCTAGTCTCTTAGCAACTAGGATTGGTTAGCAACAGACTTGTGTTGCTTGATGACGCGGTAAGCGGTAACCCTGGAGACGCGCTGAAGTAGGGAGACGCGCTATGAGGTATACGCACATACAGACTCACGGTTGAGCAGAATGACGTCAGCAAGCCTTCTCTTCCTTCGTTTTGGGATTATCTGTCCCGTGCCGCTCTGGTTGAGTGTCTGTCTTGTCCCGTTGGGAGCAGTTCGCTCGCTGGACGAAAATCCTTTGATTTCGTGGATTCGTTTTGGTGAAGCGTCGCCTGATAGCCGTGGCTGGAAAAGGATGGAAATCAGCACCCTCCTGCGATCTGGTCAGCTGCAGTATCCCAGGTCGTCGCCAAATTGTTGAAAGGTAATTACAGACGCTTTAGTAGTTGATGGTAGAGGTTTATTCAGGAGCACAGATAAAGGCAACACAACGCCTGCTGACCAAATCACCAACTGACGCCCATAGAACACACACACATAGAATAGAGAATACACGCAGGTATTCTGGAAGGGTGAGTGAGAGGAGACATAGAGGAAGGCATAGTAATACAGAGTGACCATGTTGTGAGAAGTAATAATATACAACAGAATGCTTGCATGATGGTCCGTCTGGTGTTCCGTGGCAGCCACTAAAAGATCTTATGTTGAATGTGTAGCATGTGGAGGTGCTTACGGGGTTGACTTCTGCCATCATGGTGAGCTTGTCATCTAGGATCATCCCCAGATTTCTTGAGGAGTTGGTGTTTGTTGGTATTGGTCCTAGCACCGATGGCCGCCAGGTGAAGTCCCATGGGGGGTCTTGTTACCAAAGAAACATGTAGTTAAAAACTCTGACCATAACGTCTTCAGCAATATTAAAACATCCTTTAGAGCTTAACTGAGGGCTTTTTAAAGGTGATAAAGCTAAACTGGCCAACCCCTCTGCAACTGACAAAGGATCACAAACTCCTGTAAGCCCTTCTAAGTTTTTTAAATTCAAAAAAAGATATAATGGTTCAGATGGAGGGAACAGGCAGTTTAGATAGCAAAAATAATTTAGCAGGTTCATTTGCTGAAATTGATAAAGTGATGGATAATCAAGAAATTGTAAATAAAATGATTGACAATATTGACCCCTCAACTTATACGATACAGGAAAGTGTCAATAGTACAAAGACATCTGAGGAATTAATATAATTTAAAGGAAAATATAGAAGTTTACTTGATTTTCCAAGGGAAAATACAACGGAAGGATGGGCATAAATCTAAAATAAGGAAAAGGAAGAGTAGAAAGATTACAAAGAAAAGGCCTCCGGTTGTTGTGCTGGGATAATACTCATGCAAGTTATACAGAAGAGCAGGATCTCATACTAAATTTAAGCAACCCAGAAAATGCTTCTCCACCTGAAAGACGTAAGGTGGGAATAAATAAGAAAAAGTGAAAATAAAATAAATTTTAATGAAACTGGGCAGTGAAAATATTCCACAATGGATACTTTATCCGAAGAGGCTAAAATGATGACCCCTGAAGTGATATAGGTACTGACTAGGTATGTACCAAAAGGAACCCACATACGTTTTATTATTACTGGAGAATTGCAAACTAATTTGATACAGAAATAGAAACAACAGTAAGTATGCTCACCACACAGATATTGAATATTCCTGAAAGAGGAAACCTAGAGCCGACTGGTATAACTGACAACCACCTGACCTTACAAATAGTCAACATATTTGCAGACTGGTCACCAAATCCTTTTCTAAATAATTAAAAAATAAATGTGATCCAAAGTGCATGCCAAGGCCGTTAAAAACTTCATCAAGTGAAATTGTTCTTCTTACTCTTCCCAATGAAACGGTGCCAAGGATCAAATGGCCAAATGCCACGTCGCACTCCTACTCCAACATTGTGGTGGGCGAGGATCTAAATGCCACTACGCACTCCTACTCCAACATTGTGGTGGGCGAGGATCTAAATGCCACGTCGCACTCCTACTCCAACATTGTGGTGGGCGAGGATCTAAAATGAAGAGATGAACTGAGGTGCTTGGGATTTGACAAATACAAGAAACAAGAGAAAGAGTTGAATCAACAACATCATGTAGAACGTCTTGGAGAAGAAAGGAATGAGATGTACTAGTGACATAAACATGAAACAAACTGGCAACTGCATGAAGAGTAAGTTATACATGTGAGTAGGTGAGCGATGTTTATTATCAACACTGGCTTTTGAGAGGGGGATATTCACAGGGCCACAATAGAAAAAGATGGCTGAGCCAAACTGTAGCAAAGTGCCTCTTTTGACATAGTTAGCCCACACATTTTGCCTGATGCCTGATGTGATTTCGAACTGTAAGTTCCCTGGGTCCCTGCTCACCAGGTTCCCAGTGCCAGATCTCTATCCCAAAATGGTACCTCGATTGGCACAACTTCAGCCACCCCTGTAAGCCTCTAGTAAATGGTACCCCTGGTACCAAGTGTATGGGTACTGAAGAGAGTCCACTGGGGCTGTAGCACGAATTGTGCCACCCCAGAGAACCCTCATCAAGACCATGCACAATGCCATTGCAGGCTGCGTGTCTTGGTGCAGAGAAAACTAAAGAGCTAACATGGCACACAGCCCTGGGTGCCATGCCCCTATACACTGCATGAGGTATAGATGTCACCACTACTGCAGGCCTACAGTCCTAAGGCAGGGTGCTCTATATCCCATGTAAGGACGACCCTACAATCAATCAGGATTTATAAAGCGTGGCTAATCACCCGATAGGGTATCCAGGCGCTTGCAGGTCCCGAAGGCTTATTTGAACAGCAAGGTCTTGAGGGCCATTCGTAATTCCGGAAGTGAGGTGATGGTCCAGAGGTGCTTGGGGAGACTGTTCCAGGTCTTTGCTTCTATGAGGGAGAAGAAGCATCCTCCACTTCTACTTCGGTAGATACGGGGAGTATGGCCACGTGAAAGCGAGGCGGAGCATACTCTTCTAGATGGTTGGTTGAAGTTCAGGCGGGGTGGTTAATGTATGCGGGCCCTTGGTTGTGTAGAGCCTTGTGTGCGTGGGTCAGCACCTTGAATTGGCATCTCTTCTGTACGGGGAGCCAGTGGAGTTGCCTGAGGTGAGGTGCGATGTGGGTTTATCGGGGAAGGCCAAGGATGAGTCTTGTTGTGCTGTTCTGTGAGGTCTGAAGCCTCTGTAGGAGGTGTGTGGCGATTCCTACGTGGAGGGCATTGCCGTAGTCCAGTCAGCTGGTGATGAGGGCCTGTGTCATGGTGTATCTCGTGTGTAGGGGAAGCCACTTGAAGACCTTACGTAGCATGCGCAGAGTGAGGAAGCAGGTGGAAGAGACGGCATTGATCATGGTGAGCTTGTCAATGATGATTCCGAGGTTTCTGGCGTGTTTGGAGGGAGTGGGTGTGAGTCGTAGGTCTGATGGCCTATCAGGAGTCATTTCATGTGTTGCTACTGTTGCCAAAGATCAGCACTTCCCTCTTGTCTGTGTTCAGATGCAGGCAGTTGTTTTTCATCCAGTCAGTGATGTTTGTCATGTAACTGTGGAAGCTGGTTCTTGTGGTGGTGTGGTCGTCGGTGAGTGAGTGAGAGGATAAGTTCTGTGTTGTCTGCATAGGAAATTATGTTTAGAAAAACGTGGGATCTGACGATGTTGGCCAGTGGGGTCATATATGTATTGAAGAGTGTGGGGCTGAGGGATGAGCCATGGGGACCACTGCAGATGATCTCCTTGGGTTCAGAGGTGAAAGGTGGGAGGTACATTCTCTAGGTTCATTCTGTGAGAAAGGAGATGATCCATCTATGCGCGTCCCCTTGAATGCCGATGTGGTGGAGACTTTCGATCAGTGTGTGGTGGGATACCGTGTTGAAGGCTGCCGAAAGGTCGAGAAGGATCAAAGCTGCTGTTTCTCCTTGGTCGAGGAGGGTTCCGATGTCATCAGTGGCTGCAATCAAGGCGGTTTTGGTGCTGTGATAGCTGCAGAAGCCGGATTAGGAGGCGTCGAGTAGCTGGTTCTGCTCCAGGTGTGTCATGGGTTGATTGCTGATGATCTATTCCAGTACCTTCACTGGGAATGGGAGATGGGAGATTGGCCGGCAGTTTTTGGGTTTAATGGGATTGGCAGGGCATTTTTTGAGTAGTGGTCTGACTTCAGTGTGTTTCCAGGCATCAGGAATTGTTGCGGTGGTGATAGAGGTGTTAAGTAGGGTGGTGAGTTCCTGGTCGACCCTTTGGTTTCCGTGGTTGAAGATGTGGTGCAGGCTTTGGGCTGTGGGAGCTCCTGAGTGGATGGATTTCATGTAAGCCTGGGCGGTGAACTCTGCTCCACTCGCTGAGTTTTCTGCACTCCGCGTTACGCGGAGATTACAGAGTTCCAAAAAACTCTGCTTCGTGTTGCGGAGCGGAGTTTTTTTCCTCGCTCGCATTCGTCAATGTCATGTTGGCAAGCGCGAGTGAGGAAAATCCACCTCCCGGCGAGATTTTTCCTCGTTTGCGATCGTCAACATCAAGTTGGCGAGCGCGAGCGTGGAAAATCAACCTCCCGGCAAGATTTCTCAACGCGGGGGGGTCCGATTTCTCATTGCAAGTGGTCGCTAGGGGTGGGCAGAATTTGCGTAGTCGCGCTACGCAGAGCTCCGCGAAACGGTAAAAAATCTCCGCGAGCACGCAAAAGTTCCGCGAACACACGGAATTGCTTGTTCTGCCCGTTCACAATGCTTTTTTCCTGTTCGCGAATGCTGGTTGCGTGCTCGGGGAGAAATATCTCGCAAACACGCATTTTGAAAGCGCGAACAACAAAAAATTCCGCGAAGCCGCAGATGGCGGAATTTTTGCCAATTCCGCGTTCTCCGTGGAACGCGAAATTACCAAAATTCCGCAAATTCCGCGAGCGGAACGGAATTTCCCGCCCAGGCCTAGTGGTCGCGACCGCTCGCGTTGAGAAACTGTCCATTTGCGTTGAGAAAGCTGAAGCTCGAGTAAAAATCTACTCGAGCAGCAGAAAGGAAAGCAGCGCCCACTTGCGCTGGTCATGGTGCCGTTCGCGATGATTCACAGTGCGGACAAGCATCCGGCACCGCAAATCACCACGAACAGCTGGCCTACTCAGTTGGGAGAACCTCCAACTCCCAAAACTGCCATCAAAAACCTGGGAATCTGGCTAGACGAAAATTTAAGTATGGAGACCCAAGCAAAGAATCTCTCAGGCAAATGCTTCGGTTTGCTCCATATGCTTCGAAAAATTCTCCCTATCTTACCTGAACAATCCCGCAGAACTGTGGTCCAAGCATTAATTATGTCACAGCTGGATTACGGGAATTCTTTGTATCTGGGGGCGCCCAAATACGTCATTAACTGGCTGCAGGTAGTACAGAATGCCGCAGCAAGGACCTTGCTCCAAATCCCGAGACAGCAGTCAGCCAGGGCAGCCCTGAAGACACTGCATTGGCTTCCAGTCCAGGCTAGGATCAAATTTAAGGCAGTCTGTATCGCCCACAGAGCCATGAATGATAGAGGACCTGCCTTAATAAAAAAACTGGTCGCTCACTATACCCCAAGTAGGGCCCTAAGATCCTCAGCGGATCTTCTCATGCAACAGGGCAGAATAAAAAGAGCAAGATGGGGAGGAAGATCTTTCATGCACTTGGTTCCCAAAATGTGGAACTCACTGCCCAGGGATATGCGCATGTTAACCAATGAATTAGCTTTCAGGAAGAGACTCAAAACATTGCTCTTTTCCTAAACTCCCGCCTTCAGGCAGCCTGACCAAGTCCACCGTTGTTATGTTCTCTCCTAGCGCTGGGAAACCTAAGGGCAGCCACGCGCTTTATAAATTCATAAACATAAGCATAAACAGCATGTGTCTATCGCACTCCGCCGCTTGCGGAGCTCCGCGTAGCGCGACAGAGTTTTTTTCCATGTCTCGGAGTTCCGCATAGCGGAACTCCTCGAACTCCGCCCAGGATTAATTTCAAGGTGGAGGTGGTGTCCTGGGTGGAAAGGATGTTCCAGGTGGTCAGTATGTGGTTCGTGTCGGTTAAGGTGTAGGTGTATTTGTCGAGGAAGTGCGTAGGTGTTGGTTAGGGTTCGAAGTTTCTGTATATGGTTGCAATCTTGTTGTGGAAGAGTGGGCGAAGTTGTCAAACAGCTCCTGTAAGGGTACAATGTCTAGTCCATTCTTGGGTATTGTAAGTGCACAGGGAAGCCTTAGAGAGTACATGGGCTGAATACTGGTCAGAACGAGTTTCCTAGCTCCATGATGGCTTCACTGTACCCTAAGATGTTGGTACCAAACATCTTGTCTTAATAAATCCTCACTGATGCAAGTGTTGGGTTTCTAATAAATACACACATGTTAGATCTGTCAGAGAAACCAGATAGGAATACCACTAACCTGAATATCTGACCAGCAGGGGTAATGGAGATGCTTGTTCCGCTATTCCCCCCCAGTGTTTTCCACCAAGAGCGATTTTAATCCCTTCGGTGCTCATGACGAGCTGGACTCGTCATGGCACACAGTGGGCGTGTGCTGATGACGAGTCCAGCTCGTCATGGCACCCACCCACGGGGGAAGCGCTGGCGCTCCCCCGTGGGACGCCGATCTGGGTGTTTTTACCGGGGAAGGCAGGGGAAGCCCTTCCCCTGCCTCCCCCCGCCCCCACCGCACACGTCATTGGAGGTTTCCCTTTCTTCCACGACGCGCTGGAAGCCATTTGCTTTCAGCGCGTCGCGGAAGAAAGAGGTGAGTTTTGGCTCTGGGGAGGGGGGCATTCAAACAAAAGAGGCATCGGGGGAAAGGAAAGGGTTTTCCTTTCCCCCGATGCCTCTTTTGTGCATTCCTGCTGCACGATCGTGCGATCGTGCAGCAGGAATGCCCACTAGACGCCAGGGATTTTTTTTTTTTTAAATGGACAACTGTTTGGGGGGAGCGGCCCCTTAGGCAAGGGTCGCTCCCCCTTTTGGGGCAATGTTATTTTGTAATAAATTGCCTACTGGACACAGCTGCTAAGGTTTCAGGTTGCTATGTGTGTTACTTTCATAAAATCAGTGTAATTATGAGTGACATTTCAACCACTATGAGTGACACTTTTTCGCGAGCAAAATCAAGCAGTAAAGACGAGGAAAACCTAAATAAATATCAGAAATGAAACCCATTTGAGCAACAAGAAACTCTAAGAAAATCTTAAACCTGCTGCATATCACCAGAAATCTAGTGCCCTTGTAAATGAATGGTAGTTTTGGGAATATGCGTTGCATCATTGGTACAGTCGAGTGCTTTCAACAGGGATATTTAACCCCTCCTCAGTGTGACATTATTGTGGTAGCCTTAATTTAAAAATACCTTTTTATAAAGTTTTATATAGCGCTAGCTAGACCCGTGAGTATCAATCAATCAATCACAGAATTTGTAAAGCGCACTACTTACCCGCGAGGGTCTCAAGGCGCTGGGGAAGAAGAAGGGGGGGGATGCCGCTACTAGTCGAACAGCCAGGTCTTGAGTAACCTCCTGAAGGTCAGCAGGTCTTGGGTCTGTCGTAGGCTGAGTGGAAGGGTGTTCCAGGTCTTGGCGGCGAGGTGGGAGAAGGATCTGCCGCCGGTGGTAGTTCTTCGGATGCGCGGGACGGTGGCCAGGGAGAGGTCGGCGGAGCGGAGCTGGCGGTTGGGAACGTAGAAGGAGAGTCGTCTGTTGAGGTAGGCTGGGCCGGTCTTGTGGAGAGCGCTTTACATACACAAAGGAGAAGAAAAGGAATTACAAAACATCGCTGTACATGAGGATGCATAAAAATAAAAGCAAAGAACTTATGTATCCAGAGAGGGGACAAGGACTCAGGTGGCTGACACAGTCACCCGGGACGACGGGAGACCACAACTGGTTCTTGGCGGGTTACGCTCTCATACCAAAGTCTGACAGAGGAGCAAACTCCTCCCGAGCCCCGATCAGCTATTTAAACTCGACCACAGTGTCCTTTATCATACGTGTCCGCAAGCACGTAGACACGCAGTCCACACACCTTAGCGCGTGTGTAGGTACTAATTTTTATTGTTTTCACTTCTCACGTGGCACTACATTTTTTGCCACTCACCACTTCTCACGGTCCGGAAGAAAGCCCCTCCTACATTCTCCTTCGGGCTGAAACATGTAGACCCATCACATAGTCAACTACAAGATAATTACTTCTTTTTTAGTTGCATCACACATAATTTTTAATCATATCCTGAGCCGCCAGTAATAAAAATAGAGAGGCAAGGATTCTCAGAGATATTTTTAATTCACTTCACATCACATTTTTGCACCACACCAGTTCCGCTGTAATCAGGCGTCGCAGCACAACCGGGGGCATTCGGCCACCCGGTTGGGACCCCAATGATGAAGCATGACACCAACCAGGTTGGTGTGTGAGGGGTCTTTTAACAAACCCAGTGGGTTCCAAACACTGCCTACTAGTGATTGTGCCACACATAGATTGGGTTCGTCCATAATTGTTTAACAACAGTCAGAGAACCACCATCCTAGAAGGCCTTGTGTCTAGTAAAGTCACAACACTACACTGCTGCTCCTAGGTGGGGAAGAAAAAGTAATGCAGCTGCCGATGTCCTTGAGAAGTGTCTCTGTGTCTGTTACACTCACTGGCTCAGCCAACTGCATACACTCAGCTGCTGTACAGTAGCCAAGTCAGTTAGTCCGTCCCCAGTCACGATGCTTGTGGTGAGGAGCTCTCGATGATGCAGAACGGGTCATAGTGGCACTGCTCGGCTAATGTGAGAGGTGGGCCTGCCCTAAACACAGCCTGCTCAGCCTCTCCCCGACTCAGAGCACGTGTTGAAGGAGAGTTCTAGTGTTGTCAGCCGACAACAACAATTACTGGCCCACTAGACCACCAGGGATTTGTTTGTGGGGAGTGGCCCCTTGGGCAAGGGTCGCTCCCCTTTGGGGAGCATTAATTTGGCCGTTTCTGCCCCCCTGGGTGGGCAGATCGGCTGATTTTTTTTTGTATGGCCACTAGGCCACCAGGGTTTTTTTTTATGTTGGGGAGCGGCCCCTTGGACAAGGGTCGCTCCCCTTTATGGGAGGATGATTGTGGCCATTTCTGCCCTCTTTGGGTGGCAGATTAGCAGTATGTTTTTAGGCCCATCTGCCCCCAAGGGGGGCAGAAGCCACTAGACACCAGAGTTTTTTTAATTTTTGTGTTGGGGAGTGGCCTCAAGGGCAAGGGTTGCTCCCCTTTTACGGGGGTGAATATTTTATTTATACTCTTAGGCCCACCTACCCCTTAGCTTGGTTGGTGGATTGTGTGTGGACTGGTGCATTATTTGCATATGTGATTGTAATGTTTTTTTCTCCTTTTTATTCTAGTGTAAAGCTTTTGATTCCTGTTTGCGGTTTCGACAGTGGTTGTTCTGCAGTTTTGCGTAGTTGCATTTTTTTTGGTAAGAAAAACATTTTTGTTGTATTTACTCCAAATGAGTATTATTGTCATGTATGAATTAATTATTTTATAAGTGGTGTCATAATGGCAGCATATTTACTTAGTGTTTTGAGCATGAAAATCTTTGCGATGTGTTTTGCATTGTCTTATGTGTAATTTTCTTTTCTCTTTCTTTTTTAGTGGGATATTGTTGATCCATACTGTGTCTGTGCAGAGTAGGTGGTGGTGACTTTAGCTGCTTCTGGCAAGTGAGTGGTATCATTTTGTAGTATATAGGTATTTCTTATAAAGGTGCATTTTGTTTATTACTTATTTTACAAAGTGTTTGTTGTTGTTGACTTGTTTGACAAGTTACCTTTATTAGTAAGCATTATGGCTAGCCGTAGAATTACTGCTCAGCAGGTGGTTGGTTTGCTTCTTAAATCTTCCTCTGAGCAGGATTATGAGACTGACAGTGCGTCTGAGGGAGAGGAGGGAGGGGAAGATTCAGGCAGTGAGTTTTCTCTCCAGATGGAATCATCGGATGATGAAGGTACTCTCAGTGCGGATGAATTGCCTGTTTTAGAGGAGGATACTGCTGTGCCGATGGTGCAAGAGGCATCTGGATTGCAGCCTGAGGCTGCTAGGCTTCCTACTGGAAGTGCTGGACTCTGGGTTGATCCAAACATGGTGCAGCCGGTGTTGCCTGCCTTTAGTGGTGATGCAGGGGGTAGAGTGGATTGTGAACATGTTTTGCCTATCCAGTTTTTTCAGTTGTTTATGGATGATGTATTTTTGGGTGAGATTGTTGAGCAGACTAATTTGTATGCTGAACAGTTTTTGAGGGACAACAGTGACAAACTTAGGCCCCACTCTAGAGCTACCCGGTGGAGTCCCACAAATCTGGAAGAGATGAAGAAGTTTTTGGGTTTGACTTTATTGATGGGTTTGATAAGGAAGCCGTCCATGGCTTCATATTGGTCTACCAGTCCCTTGATGGCAACGGCCATATTTCCTGCAGTTATGACTCGTGATCGGTATTTACTTTTGCTACGGATGCTGCATTTTGTTGATAATTCTTCGGTGTTGTCACGAGATCACCCTGAATGTCACCGTCTTTTTAAGATTCGGCCTGTTCTTGATCACTTTGTAGATCGATTTTCAGAGATCTATACTCCAGGGAAAGAAATATCTATTGATGAGTCTTTGGTCTTGTTCAAGGGCCGTTTGGTTTTTAGGCAGTACATCCCTAGCAAGAGGGCACGCTATGGAATTAAGCTGTATATGTTGTCTGAGAGTAGGACAGGATATGTTTTTAATTTCCGTGTGTACACTGGTAGGGATTCCACTATTGACCCCCTGGTTGTCCGTCCACTTTTGGAGTTTCAGAGAAAATTGTGTGGGATCTTGCTAGAGGACTGTTTAACAGAGGCCACCATTTGTACATTGATAACTTCTACACTGCTGTGCAATTGTTTAAGGAATTGTTCAAAGTGGACACTTTTGCTTGTGGCACAATCCGCTCTAACCGTAAAGGTTATCCAAAAGAGCTTGTTTGCAAAAAATTCAGAGGGGACAGTGCAGTGCCTTGCGTAGTGAGGAACTGCTAGCTGTGAAATTTGTGGACAGGAGGGATGTGTACATGCTGACTACCATCCATGATGAGAGTACTTCACCTGTGGCTGTTTGGGGTCAGATTGCTGAAGTGCGCAAACCTGTGTGCATTTTAGACTACAATAAGCACATGGGTGGTGTTGACAGAGTAGATCAGAGGTTGGAACCTTACACTGCTATTCGTAAGGCTTACGTTTGGTATAAGAAGTTGGCCATCCATCTCTTCAATTTAGCAACTTTCAATGCTTTTGTTGTGTTCAAGGAGTGTTCTCCTGCGTCAAAGTTGACTTTTGCTCAGTTTCAGCAGTCTGTGATAGGCAGCCTTGTTATTGTGGAACAGGCAAGTGTTCCTAGAGTTGGAGTGGTGGAGGATGTGGCTCGATTGAAAGATCGCCACTTTCCTGATTACATTTCTCCCACACCCTCGAAAGACTTTCCCACTAGGAGATGTAGAGTCTGTTGGCGAAGAGATACGCGGAAGGAGACTCGTATGTACTGCCCCGAGTGTCCTTCTAACCCTGGGCTGTGTGTGCCTGCTTGTTTTAGAGCGTACCACACGCAAAATAATTTTTGGGAGCATCCATGAGTGGTAAAGTGAACTGCCTGGTCTGTATTGTTTAAAAAAATTTATTCTGTTTCAAGGTTGGCATTAGTGCAATGTATTTAGTTTCAGATTTTGTGTTAGTAGATTTGTATCTATTTGCAATTTGTTTGTGTTTTCTTTTTTGTATAAAAAAATCCTAAATGTGATGGCGGTGTGTGTAGGCTGGCGCTTGGCTGGCGGTGTGCGTGGACTGGCGCTTGGATGGCGGTGTGCATGGATTGGCGCTTGGCTGGCGGTGTGCGTGGATTGGCGCTTGGCTGGCGGTGTGCGTGGATTGGTGCTTGGCTGGCGGTGTGCGTGGATTGGCGCTTGGCTGGTGGTGTGCGTGGACTGGCTCTTGGCTGGCTGTGTGCGTGAACTGGCGCTTGGCTAGCGATGTGCGTGGACTTGCGCTTGGCTGGCGGTGTACGTGGACTGGTGCTTGGCTGGCGGTGTGCGTGGACTGGCGCTTGGCTGGCGGTGTGCATGGACTGGTGCTTGGCTGGTGGTGTGCATGGACTGGACTGGTGCTTGGCTGGCGGTGTGCGTGGACTGGCGCTCGGCTGGCGGTGTGTGAGTAGTGACTTGCTGCTGGTCACTACACATACTGCTAGCTGAGCGCCACTCCACACAATCCATCAGCTTGTGTGGTTGCTGTGTCAGGAATGTGGGCTTGTGAAAGTGATGGGCCCTTGAATGGCGCTGTCTGCTGGTGTGAGTGTTGTAATGTGATGGGCCCTCAGCTGGCGGTGTGAATGGTTTTGTATGTGTCACACGTATGAAAGGTGTATGAATGGCCTGTAAAGAGGTTGGTGCCTTGTCGTGGCTTTACAGCTCACGAGCTGTGAGTCAATGGTTCAGTTTCTCGTCCTTTCAATTATTAACAGTGAATTTCATTTTTGTGAAATCACTTGTTAATAGGATTAGAGGATTAGATGGCTGTGCAGTAATATTTGTCTTTTTTGTCTTTCTGAAGCAGGGTGTACCTTGTCCCTTTTTGTGAATGTTGTAATGTGTTGGTGTTGTGCCTGGTGGTGTGAATGGTCTTGTGTGTATCACGAATGAAAGGTGTGTGAATGGCCTGTAAAGCGGTTGGTGCCTTGCCGTGGCTTTACAGCTCACGAGCTGCGAGTCACTGGTTCAGTTTTTTGTCCATTTAATTATAGACAGTGCATTTCATTTTTGTGAAATCTCTTGTTAATAAAATTTTATATACTGAACCATCTCGCGCCCTCGTGCCAAATTCAACCAGTATGTGTGTGTGTTTGAGGAATAGATGGCTGTGCAGGATTCTTTGTCTTTTTAGTCTCTCTCCCAAGGTGTACATTCCATCTAAGAATAACCTACCAACTGTAGATATTGTCGTAAACCCATGGGAGTACATGGTGATGTCTCTCTTGTGAATCCCAACAAGTTATTTTATCCACAATGTCCTGCAAACCTCAAAATATCTGTCACATTTTCCTTGCAATATTGTGCCAAAAGTTTCACGCTGCAGAAATAAACAACTAATTATCTCAAAACGACCTGGTTTTGCAAGGGGGGCCACCTGGGTTTTTGGCCCGTGCTTGGCGGCCATTTAGGGAAACCTACCAAACCCACACATTTCTGAAAACTAGACACCCGGGGGCTTCCAGGGAGGTATGGCTTGCGTGGATCCCCCAACGTTTCCTTACCCAGAATCCCCTGCAAACCTCAATTTTAGCTGAAAAAATCACTTTTTTCACACATTTTTGTGTGGGAAAGTTGTGGCATCCCCGGGCTCACACAAATTTCCTACCACCCAGCGTTCCCCTAGGTCTCCTGATAAAAATGGTGCCTCACTGGTGTGGGAGGCCCAAGTACCCGCGACAGGCAAGGGCCCAAAACATAGTGAGGCGACATCAAAATTGCCTATCTCAAAACCACCTGGTTTTGCAAGGGGGGTCGCCTGGGTTTTTGGCCCCGTGCTCGGTGGCCAACTAGGGAAACCTACCAAACCCATACATTTCTGAAAACTAGACACCCGGGGGCTTCCAGGGAGGTATGGCTTGCGTGGATCCCCCAACGTTTCCTTACCCAGAATCCCCTGCAAATCTCAATTTTAGCTGAAAAAATCACTTTTTTCACACATTTTTGTGTGGGAAAGTTGTGGCATCCCTGGGCTCAAACAAATTTCTTACCACCCAGCGTTCCCCAGGTCTCCCGATAAAAATGGTGCCTCACTTGTGTGGGAGGCCCAAGTACCCGCGACAGGCAAGGGCCCAAAACGTAGTGAGGCTGACATCAAAATTGCCTATCTCAAAACCACCTGGTTTTGCAAGAGGTCACCTGGGTTTGGCCCCGTGCTCGGCGGCCATCTAGGGAAACCTACCAAACCCACACATTTCTGAAAACTAGACACCCGGGGCTTCCAAGGAGGTATGGCTTGCGTGGATCCCCCAACGTTTCTGTACCCAGAATCCCCTGCAAACCTCAATTTTAGCTGAAAAAATCACTTTTTTCACACATTTTTGTGTGGGAAAGTTGTGGCATCCCGTGCTCACACAAATTTCCTACCACCCAGCGTTCCCCCAGGTCACCCGATAAAAATGGTGCCTCACTTGTGTGGGAGGCCCAAGTACCCGCGACAGGCAAGGGCCCAAAACATTTTGAGGCAACATCAAAATTGCCTATCAAAAAATGTTTTGGGCCCTTGCCTGTCGCGGGTACTTGGGCCTCCCACACAAGTGAGGCACCATTTTATCGGGAGACCTGGGGAACGCTGGGTGGTAGGAAATTTGTGTGAGCCCGGTGATGCCACAACTTTCCCACACAAAAATGTGTGAAAAAGTGATTTTTTCAGCTAAAATTGAGGTTTGCAGGGAATTCTGGGTAGGGAAACGTTGGGGGATCCACGCAAGCCATACCTCCCTGGAACCCCGGGTGTCTAGTTTTCAGAAATGTGTGGGTTTGGTAGGTTTCCTAGATGGCCGCCGAGCACGGGACAAAACCCAGGTGACTCCCTTGCAAAACCAGGTGGTTTTGAGATAGGCAATTTTGATGTCGCCTCACTACGTTCTGGGCCCTGCCTGTCGCGGTACTTGGGCCTCCCACACAAGTGAGGCACCATTTTTATCGGGAGACCTGGGGAACGCTGGGTGGTAGGAAATTTGTGTGAGCCCGGTGATGCCACAACTTTCCCACACAAAAATGTGTGAAAAAAGTGATTTTTTTCAGCTAAAATTGAGGTTTGCAGGGAATTCTGGGTAAGGAAACGTTGGGAGATCCACGCAAGCCATACCTCCCTGGAACCCCCCTGGTGTCTAGTTTTCAGAAATGTGTGGGTTTGGTAGGTTTCCCTAGATGGCCGCCGAGCACGGGGCCAAAACCCAGGTGACTCCCTTGCAAAACCAGGTGGTTTTGAGATAGGCAATTTTGATTTCGCCTCACTTCATTCTGGGCCCTTGCCTGTCGCGGGTACTTGGGCCTCCCACACAAGTGAGGCACCATTTTTATTGGGAGACCTGGGGGAACGCTGGGTGGTAGGAAATTTGTGTGAGCCTGGGGATGCCACAACTTTCCCACACAAAAATGTGTGAAAAAAGTGATTCTGGGTAACAGAACCTGGTGGGAGGCAGTCAAGTCACCCCATCCTGGATTCCCCTGGGTGTCTAGTTTTTAAAAATGTATAGGTTGGCTAGGTTTCCCTAGGTGCCGGCAGGGCTATGGTTCAAAAACTACAGGTAGGCACTTTGCCAAAAAAGGGTCATTTTTCACTGCGAAATTGAGGTGTGTCCACGTTGCGTTTTGCGCCGTTTCCTGTCGCGGGCACTAGGCCGACCCACACAAGCGAGGTACCATTTTTCTCGGAAGACTTTGGGGAACGCGGGGGTGGGTGTAAATTTGTGGATCCACGCAGATTCCAGAACTTTCCACCACAGAAATGTGGGGAAAATGTGGTTTTTATGCCAATTTGTAGGTTTGCAAGGGATTCTGGGTAACAGAACCTGGTGGGAGGCAGTCGAGTCACCCCATCCTGGATTCCCCTGGGTGTCTAGTTTTCAAAAATGTATAGGTTTGCTAGGTTTCTCTAGGTGCCGGCAGAGCTATGGTTCAAAAACTACAGCTAGGCACTTTGCCAAAAAAGGGTCATTTTTCACTGCGAAATTGAGGTGTGTCCACGTTGCGTTTTGCGCCGTTTCCTGTCGCGGGCACTAGGCCGACCCACACAAGTGAGGTACCATTTTTCTCGGAAGACTTTGGGGAACGCGGGGTGGGTGTAAATTTGTGGATCCACGCAGATTCCAGAACTTTCCACCACAGAAATGTGGGGAAAATGTGGGTTTTTTGCCAATTTTTAGGTTTGCAAGGGATTCTGGGTAACAGAACCTGGTGGGAGGCAGTCAAGTCACCCCATCCTGGATTACCCTGGGTGTCTAGTTTTCAAAAATGTATAGGTTGGCTAGGTTTCCCTAGGTGCCGGCAGGGCTATGGTTCAAAAACTACAGCTAGGCACTTTGCCAAAAAAGGGTCATTTTTCACTGCGAAATTGAGGTGTGTCCACGTTGCGTTTTGCACCGTTTCCTGTCGCGGGCACTAGGCCGACTGTGACAAGCTGGCCTGGTATATGCTGTTCACTAATTAAAGTGGACACCTTGCACCAGTCCAATTCGACTCTTATGGTAGGTAGGTTTAAGACAACCTTTATAGAAAGCTATCCTAGTGGTAGCTGTGGAGAGCAGCCTTCAGGCTAAGTCTTGAAGGAATGTAAAGCAGCTTGTTTTACCACACAATCTCTTGAATCACCAAATGAAAAGACACCACACAGGTATATATATCAAATATATATGTATTTATTATTAACAA
Organism: Calotriton arnoldi; assembly: GCA_963921515.1. Taxonomy (NCBI): domain Eukaryota; kingdom Metazoa; phylum Chordata; class Amphibia; order Caudata; family Salamandridae; genus Calotriton; species Calotriton arnoldi. The sequence goes on along the minus strand of CAWUFW010006312.1, from coordinate 1,075,084 downwards.
CTCTCTAATAATCTCTTTATGAGATTAGAAGCCAGGAACCTATGTACAAGTCAATGTTATCAAAAAATAAGTTAGCACAATCAGATATCACAATCTTATCTTGGCTAGACCGGGGTCTAGAGCATTTAGAATCGAGGGACCCCAAAGAACCACCCCAGGTAGTTATAGGAGACCCACAGGGGACGGACGCGGTGTTCAGACACCGATGCGAGTCCTGTACGAGTCTATGCGAGAGAACGCGATTGAGTTTATCAATGTTACAGGTCCCTTGTGTGTTCGAGGCGAACACACCGATCGGACTCAGTACGAGTCGAAGGATGCAGTTACTGATAGAGTTACAAGGGAGATGGACGCGGTGTGTCTAACACAGACGCGAACCCTGTACGAGCCTGTGCAAAAGTCGCACGGGGAAAAGAGAAGTTTTAGGGCACTTCTACAGTAGCTACAAGCAAGTCACTTACAGGGTAAGTAGTTCTAGGGCCAACACCCACAGGAGCACCGTAGTGCTGAAGTTACCTCACCCAGGGGAGCCGGGTGCATAGGTGTCCTTTGGTGTCGGGTCGCGGCATCGTTTTCAATGGGAGCCAGTGAAGACTTGCTGCTTGCGACGACAGAAGAAGTGTCCGGAGGAATCCAAGCCTGGATTCGGAAGGAGGAAGACCTGAAAGCAGAGGGGACAGTGTTCAAAGTCACTTGGCAGTGACCCGGGGCAAGGAAGATGAATGCCCACCGTCGTCGACAGGATTCAGGTCGTTCACGGGTGTCTTGACTCTTCGACCACGAGGTCCAGGAAGCATCGAGGATAGCCAGGAGCTGGATTCAGTGTGTCCCACGAAGTCTGCAGCTGACTGCGGTGTCGGCGACCCGATTGGAGCCAACAAGCCTTGGTAGCAGCAAGTCTCGTGGTGGAGAGGAAAAGTCAATGGTGCAGACCAGCAAGGTCTGGGGAACTTACCCAGCGAAGATAAGTCAGGGCAGGCCTGGAGCAACCAGAAGAGCCCTTTGGTTTTGTAGAAAAGTCTTCAGGGGGCCCACAAGCCGGCTGGCAAGGGATCGCAAAGACGCCTCAGGAGGATTCACTCAACAGGGACCCACGGTCACTCGGAACGGGGTAGGCCTCTGATCTCGGGAGGAATCTCTGCTAGAGGCTGGGACCACACGTGGTCCAAAGCACAAGTTCGTAGAACGTCGTGAAGGGGTTGCACTCGACAATTGTGCACGGTACCCAGGGTCTGTGGTTCCTCGTCGCTCGTGGGGTCCACTTGCCTCAACTTTGCTGGGGACTCACGATGGTCTTGCAGAAGTCAGGAAATCCTCTTCCTGGGCTGCAGGGACTTCGGGCTCCGGCGGGAGCAGCATAGTTTGCGACCGTCATTGTAGTTTTTGGTGCCTGCCAAGCAGGGGAGTCACTCCTTGACTCCAAGGGAGATTCTTCAGTCTTCCAGAGGTAGTGGAATGTCGAAGGACCAGGATTCGTCTTTAGAGCGTCGGCCAGGGGTATCTAGTTTGCAATGCACAGGTTCCCCATCTTATACTAAAAAGAAGGGAGGGACTAGCTCTATGACCCCACCTATGGGAGGGTCAGGGGAGTGGGTGGCTACACCCACTTCCCTTTGTCCAGCTTCGCGCCAGAGCAGGGGCAGGTAGCCCCTGAGCCGGTTTGAACTGGGGTATGCACAGAGGAGCCTTCTGCTCCCCCAGTGCAGGACTTCAAAGCACTCTAAGAGTGCACCCACCCAGCCCCAATACACTAAACCCTGTCTGGGAGGTGGTCACACCCTCCTGCAACAGGATATCTATTGTTGGGCTTCCTCCACTGTGAGTTTCGGTCATCAGCAGGAGGGCAGCCCAGTGTCTGTGACTGGTGGCATCCATCTTGTGATGCCAGGGCTCTGGAAAGAAGTTACCGGTTAGGCCGGTGTGTACATGTCTCTCCCTCTAGAAGGGTGGAATGCTACCCCCCGCCGCCAGAACTGGCGGGGGGGTAGTATTCCAAGATGTTTGACACCAAACACGACATGTTTCCGTGCAGCCATCCCAAAGTTACCATTTAACGCGAGGTTATAATGCGCTTAAGAGTATATGGTCAGGCTGCACTACAAACAGCATCAGAGAAGGATCTCTGAATGCTGCAGAGGGGCTCTGCTCATGCAGGGACACCCTCTCACATAAGAACCAAGCACTCTGCCTTCAGGATTGATAAGGCCTGCCATAGGAGTGACTTATAGGTTTGTATGTGTGTATGTATGTAGTGGTATAGGTAGCCCGTACCACAGCAAGGGGTGCATGCACCACCTTACCCAGGCTGCAGTAGCAGGCCTGTGGTGTCAGATTTAGTCTGCTTCCCAGGGGTGGCATAATACATGCTTCAGCCCCTGGTAGGCCTGTGAAGTACCTATGCCCTTGGTACCTAAGGTGCCATATACTAGGGACTCATAAGGTACCACAGTATCCAATCACTAGTGCACCTAGAGTGCACTCCAAGTCGTTTAGAGAGAACAGAGAGGCTGGGGCCCTGATTAGCAGGGACCCAGCCAGACTATAGCCAGAAACCAGTGTAACCATCAGAAAAAAAGCGGGGGCAACATAAGAGGCAGATCCTACTCTCCTACACAACCCCCCCCAAACGCAAGGACACTAAACTAACCTTGACCAGTTAAGTCTTCGTGCTCTAAGTGGAAATACTTTGAGAGTCCATCTGCATTGGCATGTTGGGTCCCAGGCCTATGTTCCACTGTATAGTCCATCCCCTGTAGGGAAATGGACCACCTCAAAAGTTTTGGGTTTTCTCCTTTCATTTGTTTAAGCCATAGGAGGGGCTTGTGGTCGGTCTGAACTATGAAGTGAGTGCCAAACAAGTATGGCCTCAGCTTCTTCAGGGCCCACACCACAGCAAAGGCCTCCCTCTCTATAGCTGACCAATGTTTCTCTCTAGGGGTCAGCCTTCTGCTAATGAAAGCTACTGGCTGGTCTTGACCTTCATCATTCAGTTGAGACAGTACAGCTCCCACACCCAGCTCAGAAGCATCTGTTTGGACAATGAACTTTTTGGTGTAGTCTGGACTCTGTAAGATGGGGGCAGTGCACATGGCCTGCTTTAGGTCTTCAAATGCCTTCTGACAGCTAGCTGTCCACTGAACCTTTTTGGCATTCTCTTTGAGGTTAGATCATTCAAGGGGGTCACTATAGATCCATATCCCTTTACAAACCTCCTATAGTACCCAGTCAGGCCTAAGAAGGCTTTCACCTGTGTCTGGGTGGTTGGAGCAACCCATTCCATTATGGTTTGGATTTTGCTCTGTAAAGGCTGAACCTGGCCTCCACCTACAATGTGGCCCAGGTACACAACCTGACTCTGCCCTATCTGGCACTTAGTGGCCTTGATAGTGAGGCCTGCTTTCTGCAGAGCCTCCAAAACATTTCTGAGGTGGACCAGGTGATCCTGCCAGGAGGAACTAAAGACAGCAATATCATCTAGATAAGCTGAGCAATAAGTTTCCATCCCTGCCAGAACTTTGTTCACCAACCTCTGAAAAGTGGCAGGTGCATTTTTCAATCCAAAGGGCATCACCACAAAGTGGTAGTGCCCAACAGGGGTCGAAAATGCTGTTTTGGCTTTTGCATCATCAGCTAATCTGATCTGCCAGTAGCCAGCTGTTAGGTCAAATGTACTTAGATACTTGGCTGAGGCCAAAGTATCAATCAGCTCATCTGCCCTTGGTATGGGATAGGCATCAGTCCTAGTGACTGCATTGAGGCCTCTGTAGTCTACATAAAACCTCATTTCTTTCTTACCACCCTGGGTATGAGGCTTGGGTACTAGGACTACTGGGCTAGCCCAGGGGCTATCTGAAGGCTCAATCACACCTAACTCCAACATTTTCTGGACTTCAGTCCTGATACAGTCCCTGACATGGTCAGGTTGCCTGTAGATTTTACTCTTGACAGGCAGACTGTCTCCAGTGTCCACCTCATGGGTGCACCAGGTAGTCTGACTAGGGGTCAGGCTAAACATATGTCTGTACTGCTGCAGAACTTGTCTGCACTCAGTTTGCTGATGGTCAGTGAGGCTGCTTGCCAAAGCAACACCATCTACTGACCCATCATCAGGGTTCTGCGAGAGCAGGTCAGGGAGAGGGTCACTCTACTCCTCCTGGTCCTCATCAGTTGCCCTGAGCAAGCCCATGTCAGCCCTATCAACATATGGTTTCAATCTGTTGACATGGAGCACCCTCAGGGCGCTCCTGGGAGTTCCAAGATTCACCAGATAGGTGACTTCTCCCTTTTGTTCAACTATTGTATGGGGGCCACTCCACTTGTCTTGGAGGGCTGCTGGGGCCACAGGCTCCAACACCCACACTTTCTGTCCTGGCTGGTACACAGTCAGCACAGCCTTTGGTCATGCCAAGCTTTTTGTAATTCTTGGCTGGCCTCCAGGTTTTTGGTTGCCTTTTTCATGTATTCAGCCATCCTGGAGCGGACACCAAGTACATAGTCCATCACATCCTGTTTGGGGGGCTTGAGAGGTAACTCCCAGCCCTCTTTGACCAAACACAATGGACCTCTTACAGGATGCCCAAACAGAAGCTCAAATGGGCTGTAACCAACCCCCTTCTGTGGAACCTCTCTGTAGGCAAACAACAGGCAGGGAAGAAGAAGGTCCCATTTCCGCCTAAGCTTCTCTGGGAGTCCTTTAATCATTCCCTTCAGGGTTTTGTTGAAGCGTTCAACCAACCCATTGCGGGTGATAGGGGGTGGTGAACTTAGAAGTTACACCACTCTCCTTCCACATTGCTTTCAGATATCCTGACATGAAGTTGGTACCTCTGTCAGAGATTACCTCCTTTGGGAAACCCACTCTGGAGAAGACTCCAATGAGGGCTCTTGCCACCACAGGAGCTGTGGTGGTCCTCAGGGGAATTGCCTCTGGGTACCTGGTGGCATGATCCACTACCACCAGGATAAATCTGTGCCCAGATGCAGTTTGAGGGTCAAGGGGACCAACAATGTCAATCCCTACCCTTTCAAAGGGTACCCCCGCCACAGGTAGTGGTATCAGGGGGGCCTTTGTTGTGCCACCTGCCTTGCCACTGGCTTGGCATGTGACACAGGAGCGACAAACCTCCTTTGTGTCCTCTGACATATGTGGCCAATGAAAATGTGGAACAAGCCTGTCCCAGGTCTTGTTTTGGCCCAAGTGACCTGCCAATGGGATATCATGTGCCAGGGTCAAGAGGAACCCCCTAAACTTCTGAGGTATTACCAACCTCCTGGTGGCTCCAGGGGCTGGATCTCTACCCTCAGAATATAGGAGTCCCTCATCCCAATAAACTTTATGGGACCCACTAGCACTCCCAGCAGCCTCAGCAGCAGCCTGCTGTCTGAGGGGTTCAAGAGAGGGGCAGCACTGTTGCTCCTTACTCAGATCTTCCCTATAAGGGCCCCCTGCCCCCAAGAACTCAACCTGATCAGGCTCAAGTTCCTCTGGGGCAGTTCCTTCTTCAGGGTCTGCTCCTCCTCCCTGGGGAGGGGAATCTGTGATCTGAGACAGAGGGGAAGGCACTGCCTTAACCCTACTGCTCCTCCTCTTGGGAAGCATCTGGTCCATAGGTTCAGGATCCAGAGCTGGTTCAGTGTCATGCATTTTGGCTTGTGACCTGGTCACAGCAAATACCTCTGCAGGGATGCCCAACATCTCAGCATGAGTCCATAACTCTACTTCAGACCAGGCTGAAGTTTCTAGATCATTGCCCAATATAGATTCTACAGGGAGGTCTGCACTGACTACAACCTTCTTGAGGCCAGTTACCCCTCCCCAGGAGAAATTCACAACTGCCAGACTATGGTTGGTCCTGACATTGCTTGCATTGGTCACCTGGTACATTTCGCCCAGGATGATCTGTCCAGGGTCCACAAGATCCTCTGCCACCATGGTGACACTAGCACCTGTGTCCCTAAATGCCAAAGCCTGTTTGCCATTTATTACAGGCTGCTGTTTGTATTTGCCCAGATTACTGGGGCTTACTAGGAAGGACATGTCAATGTCTCCATCACAAATCAGCATTGCCTGAGTGGGTACTCTGACTAGGTCAGAGTCCACTTCAGAACCCAGGGTCAACCCTACTACACCCTTCCTCTGAGTACCACCTCCACCAGTAGCTGGACTAGGGGGAACAGTTGCCTTAGGGGCAGGAGTGGTGGTGGTTTGGTCTTTGGTCTTGTTACAGTCAGAAGTCCAGTGCCCTTTCTGTTTACAGAATTTGCACCAGGGCTTCTTTTGGCCTTTTCCCTTGTTGGATTGTGACTCCCCACCAGATGCAGATTTTTGGGGCCCTTGTGAAGACTTCTGGTCTGTTGACTTATCCCCACCTTTCTCAGAGCCCTTAGAATCCTGCTTCTTTGTGTCACCCCTTGGTTCTGGGTTTTCTGCCTCACCCTGGTTCTGACCCACTTGTCTGCCTTCTTTCCCAATTCTTGGGGAGAGGTCAGATCGGAGTCCACCAGGTATTGATGCAACAACTGGTTCTGGCAATTATTAAGGATCTGTTCTCTCATCATTAGATTATACAATCCCTTGAAATCAGTAACCCTACTGCCAACCAGACAACCCTCCAGAGCCTTGGTTGCACAATCTACAAAGTCAGTCCAGTCCTGAGTCTGTGCCTTCTGGGTGTCTCTGAACTTCAACCTGTACTGTTCAGTGGTTAAGCCAAACCCATCTATCAGTGCACTCTACAGGACTTCATAGTCATCAGCATCCTCTTCTCTAACAGTGAGGAGCTTGTCTCTACCTTTATCTGAAAAGGAGAGCCACAAGATTGCTGCCCACTGCTTTTGGGTGACCTGCTGTACTCTACAGGCCCTTTCCATAGCAGTTATCCACTTATGGATATCATCCCCACTCTAGTAGGGAGGAACAACCTTGCTCAGGTTCCTATGGTCTGGAATATATTCTCTACCTCTAGGGACACTGTTGCTGCCACCAGGGGGTTCTAACCCCTCTCTTCTAGAAGCTCTCTGGAGCTCAAAGGCTTCTTTATCCAATGCCAACTGCTTGGTTTTGAGGGCAAATCTTGCTTCCTCATACTGCAGCAGTTTGTACATTCTGTCAGAGGAACTCTCTCTTCTTAGGAAGTAGGAGTCTCTCTGCTGGACAGTTTCTCTGCCAGAGTGATAGGAGCGGTCAGAGTCCCTTGAAGGGGACCTACCCCTCTCTCCCACTCTGTCAGTTCTCTTAGGGAGAATTCCTCTGTCCTGTTCAGACCCCTTTGGATCTGGCCCTTCAACCACAGAGTCTTGGTCAATCTGATTTTCATCATCTGACCCAGATACTGTAATTGACCCACCCACTGATTCAGACCCATTAGCTCCTAGAGCTAATCTAAGGTCATCTGCTGTCAGCAGATCTATCAGGTGTAGTGAGGAGGGACTCTGTCCTATCTTCAGGTGCCTTTCAGCACACATGGCTTTCAAGTCAAAGAAAGTCATGTCCTGATACTGAAGCTGAGTGGATCCGCTGGGTCCAACCCTTAAGGACATTCTAGTGTTGTGTAGTGTTGTACTACCTACACTAGTTTGTGGCCTACTGATACTAGCTTGAGCTGTAGAAAGGGTGTGCTATCCCTTGGCACACAGCTCTAAGTTCAGTAGAACTTATTGATACTAAGCTTGACTTTATATGTACCTTAAGTACCTATAGTGGTTTTCAGTTAGTAATTCAAATAGAGATTTTCTGGTAAAACAATAGCAAGCTGGAATCCCACACGCTGCCACCAATGTGAGAAGTTGGCCTGGTATATGCTGTTCACTAATTAAAGTGGACACCTTGCACCAGTCCAATACGACTCTTATGGTAGGTAGGTTTAAGACAACCTTTATAGAAAGCTATCCTAGTGGTAGCTGTGGAGAGCAGCCTTCAGGCTAAGTCTTGGAGGAATGTAAAGCAGCTTGTTTTACCACACAATCTCTTGAATCACCAAATGAAAAGACACCACACAGGTATATATATCAAATATATATGTATTTATTATTAACAACTCTCTAATAATCTCTTTATGAGATTAGAAGCCAGGAACATATGTACAAGTCAATGTTATCAAAAATAAGTTAGCACAATCAGATATCACAATCTTATCTTGGCTAGACCGGGGTCTAGAGCATTTAGAATAGAGGGACCCCAAAGAACCACCCCAGGTAGTTATAGGAGACCCACAGGGGACGGACGCAGTGTTCAGACACCGATGCGAGTCCTGTACGAGTCTATGCGAGAGAACGCGATTGAGTTTATCAATGTTACAGGTCCCTTGCGTGTTCGAGGAGAACACACCGATCGGACTCAGTACAAGTCGAAGGATGCGGTTACTGATAGAGTTACAAGGGAGATGGACGCGGTGTGTCTAACACAGACGCGAACCCTGTACGAGCCAGTGCGAAAGTCGCACGGGGAAAAGAGGAGTTTTAGGGCACTTCTACAGTAGCTACAAGCAAGTCACTTACAGGGTAAGTAGTTCTAGGGCCAACACCCACAGGAGCACCGTAGTGCTGAAGTTACCTCACCCAGGGGAGCCGGGTGCATAGGTGTCCTTTGGTGTCGGGTCGCGGCGTCGTTTTCAATGGGAGCCAGTGAAGACTTGCTGCTTGCGACGACAGAAGAAGTGTCCGGAGGAATCCAAGCCTGGATTCGGAAGGAGGAAGACCTGAAAGCAGAGGGGACAGTGTTCAAAGTCACTTGGCAGTGACCCGGGGCAAGGAAGATGAATGCCCACCGTCGTCGACAGGATTCAGGTCGTTCACGGGTGTCTTGACTCTTCGACCACGAGGTCCAGGAGGCATCGAGGATGGCCAGGAGCTGGATTCAGTGTGTCCCACGAAGTCTGCAGCTGACTGCGGTATCGGCGACCCGATTGGAGCCAACAAGCCTTGGTAGCAGCAAGTCTCGTGGTGGAGAGGAAAAGTCAATGGTGCAGACCAGCAAGGTCTGGGGAACTTACCCAGCAAGGGTAGGTCAGGGCAGGCCTGGAGCAACCAGGAGAGCCCCTTGGTTTTGTAGAAAAGTCTTCAGGGGGCCCACAAGCCAGCTGGCAAGGGATCGCAAAGATGCCTCAGGAGGATTCACTCAACAGGGTCCTACGGTCACTCGGAATGGGGTAGGCCTCTGATCTCGGGAGGAATCTCTGCTAGAGGCTGAGACCACACGTGGTCCAAAGCACAAGTTCGTAGAACGTCGTGAAGGGGTTGCACTCGACAATAGTGCACGGTACCCAGGGTCTGCAGTTCCTCGTCGCTCGTGGGGTCCACTTGCCTCAACTTCGCTGGGGACTCACGATGGCCTTGGAGAAGTCAGGAAATCCTCTTCCTGGGCTGCAGAGACTTCGGGCTCCGGCGGGAGCAGCATAGTTTGCGACCGTCGTTGTAGTTTTTGGTGCCTGCCAAGCAGGGGAGTCACTCCTTGACTCCAAGGGAGATTCTTCAGTCTTCCAGAGGTAGTGGAACGTCGAAGGACCAGGATTCGTCTTTAGAGCGTCGTCCAGGGGTATCTAGTTTGCAATGCACAGGTTCCCCATCTTATACTAAAAAGAAGGGAGGGACTAGCTCTATGACCCCACCTATGGGAGGTTCAGGGGAGTGGGTGGCTACACCCACTTCCCTTTGTCCAGCTTCGTGCCAGAGCAGGGGCAGGTAGCCCCTGAGCCGGTTTGAACTGGGGTATGCACAGAGGAGCCTTCTGCTCCCCCAGTGCAGGACTTCAAAGCACTCTAAGAGTGCACCCACCCAGCCCCAATACACTAAACCCTGTCTGGGAGGTGGTCACACCCCCCTGCGACAGGATATCTATTGTTGGGCTTCCTCCACTGTGAGTTTCGGTCATCAGCAGGAGGGCAGCCCAGTGTCTGTGACTGGTGGCATCCATCTTGTGATGCCAGGGCTCTGGAAAGAAGTTACCGGTTAGGCCGGTGTGTACATGTCTCTCCCTCTAGAAGGGTGGAATGCTATCCCCGCCGCCAGAACTGGCGGGGGGTAGTATTCCAAGATGTTTGACACCAAACACGACATGTTTCCGTGCAGCCATCCCAAAGTTAGTATTTAACGCGAGGTTATAATGCGCTTAAGAGTATATGGTCAGGCTGCACTACAAACAGCATCAGAGAAGGATCTCTGAACGCTGCAGAGGGGCTCTGCTCATGCATGGACACCCTCTCACATAAGAACCAAGCACTCTGCCTTCAGGATTGATAAGGCCTGCCATAGGAGTGACTTATAGGTTTGTATGTGTGTATGTATGTAGTGGTATAGGTAGCCCATACCACATCAACGGGTGCATGCACCACCTTACCCAGGCTGCAGTAGCAGGCCTGTGGTGTCAGATTTAGTCTGCTTCCCAGGGGTGGCATAATACATGCTTCAGCCCCTGGTAGGCCTGTGAAGTACCTATGCCCTTGGTACCTAAGGTGCCATATACTAGGGACTCATAAGGTACCACAGTATCCAATCACTAGTGCACCTAGAGTGCACTCCAAGTCGTTTAGAGAGAACAGAGAGGCTGGGGCCCTGATTAGCAGGGACCCAGCCAGACTATAGCCAGAAACCAGTGTAAACATCAGAAAAAAAGCGGGGGCAACATAAGAGGCAGATCCTACTCTCTTACACCGACCCACACAAGTGAGGTACCATTTTTCTCGGAAGACTTTGGGGAACGCGGGGTGGGTGGAAATTTGTGGATCCACGCAGATTTCAGAACTTTCCACCACAGAAATGTGGGGAAAATGTGTTTTTTTGCCAATTTTTTAGGTTTGCAAGGGATTCTGGGTAACAGAACCTGGTGGGAGGCAGTCAAGTCACCCCATACTGGATTCCCCTGGGTGTCTAGTTTTAAAGAATGTATAGGTTTGCTAGGTTTCCCTAGGTGCCGACAGAGCTATGGTTCAAAAACTACAGTTAGGCACTTTGCCAAAAAAGGGTCATTTTTCACTGCGAAATTGAGGTGTGTCCACGTTGCGTTTTGCGCCGTTTCCTGTTGCGGGCACTAGGCCGACCCACACAAGTGAGGTACCATTTTTCTCGGAAGACTTTGGGGAACGCGGGGTGGGTGGAAATTTGTGGATCCACGCAGATTCCAGAACTTTCCACCATAGAAATATGGGTAACATGTGTTTTTTTTGCCAATGTTTTAGGTTTGCAAGGGATTCTGGGTAACAGAACCTGGTGGGAGGCAGTCAAGTCACCCCATCCTGGATTTCCCTGGGTGTCTAGATTTCAAAAATGTATAGGTTTGCTAGGTTTCCCTAGGTGCCGGCAGAGCTATGGTTAAAAAACTACAGCTAGGCACTTTGCCAAAAAAGGCGCATTTTTAACTGCGAAATTGAGGTGTCCCCACGTTGCGTTTTGAGCCGTTTCCTGTCGTGGGCACTAGGCCTACCCACACAAGTGAGGTACCACTTTTCTCGGAAGACTTAGGGGAACGCGGGGTGGGTGGAAATTTGTGGATCCACGTGGATTTCAGAACTTTCCACCACAGAAATGTGGGGGAAATGTGGTTTTTTTTGCCAATTTTTTAGGTTTGCAAGGGATTCTGGGTAACAGAACCTGGTGGGAGGCAGTCAAGTCACCCCATCCTGGATTTCCCTGGGTGTCTAGTTTTCAAAAATGTATAGGTTTGCTAGGTTTCCCTAGGTGCCGGCAGAGCTATGGTTCAAAAACTACAGCTAGGCACTTTGCCAAAAAAGGGTCATTTTTCTCTGCGAAATTGAGGTGTGTCCACGTTGCGTTTGCGCCGATTCCTGTCGCGGGCACTAGGCCGACCCACACAAGTGAGGTACCATTTTTCTCGGAAGACTTTGGGGAACGCGGGGTGGGTGTAAATTTGTGGATCCACGCAGATTCCAGAACTTTCCACCACAGAAATGTGGGGAAAATGTGTTTTTTTTGCCAATTGTTTAGGTTTGCAAGGGATTCTGGGTAACAGAACCTGGTGGGAGGCAGTCAAGTCCCCCCATCCTGGATTCCCCTGGGTGTCTAGTTTTCAAAAATGTATAGGTTTGCTAGGTTTCCCAGGTGCCGGCAGAGCTATGGTTCAAAAACTACAGCTAGGCACTTTGCCAAAAAAGGGTCATTTTTCACTGCGAAATTGAGGTGTCCCCACGTTGCGTTTTGCGCCGTTTCCTGTCGCGGGCACTAGGCCGACCCACACAAGTGAGGTACCACTTTTCTCAGAAGACTTAGGGGAACGTGGGGTGGGTGGAAATTTGTGGATCCACGTGGATTTCAGAACTTTCCACCACAGAAATGTGGGGAAAATGTGTTTTTTTTTACAACTTCTTTGGTTTGCAAGGGATTCTGGGTAACAGAACCTGGTGGGAGGCAGTCAAGTCACCCCATCCTGGATTCCCCTGGGTGTCTAGTTTTCAAAAATGTATAGGTTTGCTAGGTTTCCCTAGGTGCCGGCAGAGCTATGGTTCAAAAACTACAGCTAGGCACTTTGCCAAAAAAGGGTCATTTTTCACTGCGAAATTGAGGTGTGTCCACGTTGCGTTTTACGCCGATTCCTGTCGCGGGCACTAGGCCGACCCACACAAGTGAGGTACCATTTTTCTCGGAAGACTTTGGGGAACGCGGGGTGGGTGTAAATTTGTGGATCCACGCAGATACCAGAACTTTCCACCACAGAAATGTGGGGAAAATGTGTTTTTTTTGCCAATTTTTTAGGTTTGCAAGGGATTCTGGGTAACAGAACCTGGTGGGAGGCAGTCAAGTCCCCCCATCCTGGATTTCCCTGGGTGTCTAGTTTTCAAAAATTTATAGGTTTGCTTGGTTTCCCTAGGTGCCGGGAGAGCTAGGGTTCAAAAACTACAGCTAGGCACTTTGCAAAAAAAGGGCAATTTTTCATTGAGAAAATGTGGTGTGTTCACGTTGGGTTTTGAGCCATTTCCTGTCGTGGGCACTAGGCCTACCCACACAAGTGAGGTACCATTTTTATCGGGAGACTTAGGGTAATTCATATTTGTAAAGCAACTGTTATTACCTATTGACTTTTGATGCATTTCTGCCTTCCAAATGAAAGACATTGTGTAAAAATGAAGTCATTTTGAAAAATGACCGATAATTCTCATGCTAGTATGAGTATTCCCAATTTCGAAAATGTGCAAATATATACTGTTTCTAAACTCTATAATTTGTTCCCATTTCAGAAATACATAGGTGTCTTTCATACCAATTTTTCCATGTATACATTTTCCCACAATAATTGCTATATACCCGGTACATAATAAAAAGCCATTGGAAATTGCTGCTCAGTTTTTGACTCTGGGTTCGTCGGGTTCTTGGTGAACCTACAAGTCCTATATATCCCTACAACCAGTAAGGTCCAGCGGATGTAACGGTATATTGCCTTCAAATAGCTGTCATAATTAGAAGAAGTTACAGGTGAAAACGTTAACACAAAAGGCTGTTTTTTTCAACTAATTTTCAATTTTCCCTATATTTAACTGTAAGTTTCTATAAAGAAACCTTGATGGATCTACACAAATGACCCCTTGCTGAATTCAGAATTTTGTCTACTTTTCTAAAATGTATAGCTTTCTAGGATCCATTATTGCTTTCATACACATTTCTACCATTAACTGGAAGGAAGTTGAAAGCACAAAAAAAAGCAAAAATAGGCTATGTCCCAGAAAAATGCCAAAACTGTGTAAAAAATTTTGGTTTTCTGACAAAAGTCTGTCATTCCCTAAAAGCTGGGAAAATGGTGATTTCAGCCCCATAAACCCTTTTTTGATACCATTTGCTCGGAAAAACCCAGACGCTTTCATTTGCAGCCCTTTTTTCCATTTTTCCCCAAAACAAAAAGATTAGCTGTATTTTAGCTAATTTCTGGGACCCCTCCAGGGGAATCCACAAACCCTGGGTACCTTTACAATCCCCATGATGTTGGAAGAAAAGGACACAAATTTGGCGTGGATACCTTATGTGGTCAAAAAATTACAGGGGCCTTAGCGCGCACTACCCCAAATAGCCAAAAAAGGCTTAGCACAGGGGGGGAAAAGGCCTAGCAGCGAAGGGGTTAAAGCACTCTCCTGAGAGATACCACATAGGGGAAAAGGGGTATGGGATAAAACAAAAAAGGGCTACCGGCAACACCAACAGTACACCGCTTCTGTGTTCTGGAAGAAGCACAGTAGTTTGCCATGACCTCTGTGTATGCATGTGCCTAAAACAGGAAAAAAAGAACAGCAATGCAACAGATATTCCAGAAAATTCAAATGCAGTTATAAACATCTGCATATGCATGCTTATTGTTCATAACATGTTGTACTCACTACACACTCTGCAGCCGTCCAGAACTCATAATATAGGACAGGTTGAGTATTCAACAGTGTCTCAAGTTGCAGGTCTCCCAATAACAGGGCAACTCCAAGGGGCATATTATCAACGGCCAGCGATAATTATCGCTGGCCGTTCACAGCGTGAGAATAGTTATCGCCGGCTACCGCAGATAATTATCGCCATGCTAGCGCTGTATTAACAACGCATAGCGCAATGGCGATAATTATTCCTGCGATAGCTTGTTTTCCATGGAACATCGCTGGTTTTCCAGCGATGTTCCATGGAAGCGGCGATAACCTTGCTGATACGACCCTGTGGTCATATCAGCAGAATCCATCTCCCATGTAAAGTATGCTTAAGTCAGGAATTTAACAGACGTTAAATTCCTGAGTTAAAGTTGAGGTAGCGCGATTTCTTTTATCGCTGCACCTCCTTGTTAATATCGCGAAGCTGCCTTCGCGATATTAACTTGTGTTGTTTTCACAGCCACGCCTTCTTTGCATCTCATTAGCGATGCAAGGCGAGGCTGTGAAAAGCGGGCTCTACATCAAGGAAACACGCGCTAGCGTGTCCTTGATGATATTGCGATATAATTATCGCCGCTTTCGCCCGAAAACGGACGCTAAAGCGGCGATAATTATATCGCCAGCCCTTGATAATATGCCCCTAACTCGGTGAAGAAATAGCGGCTCCTGCTGAAACAGCCTCCCAGCCACTCATATACCAACAGGCGGCAGGAAGCAAGCATCCGCAGCAGTCTCGTTACTGCAGGCAGCACATCTATTAGACTCCAAGCCGCTCGTGAACCTGACGGGCGGCGCGGTCTTCTTTGATCAGGCAACACAATGACAGACTCCCAGCCGCTCGTTATCCTGACTGGTGGCGGAAGAGAAACGAAAATATTAAATCGAAGGAGCCAAACATAAGCATCGGCTCCTGATGTAACCGGTAAAGAACACAATGGCTTTCCTTCAGCGGGTGTCTCGCCTTGCAGAGGCTTCCTCGAAGAGAAGCAGCAAACACGCCCTGCACCTTCTGGGAGCGGAACAAACAAAGGAACGGAATCCAGGAAATGAGAGGAATCCTCACGGCGGTCTGATTCGCACATAGAACAAAATCCTAAGTGGATTGTCAAGCACTGGACAATCAATTACGTGTGCTTTTTATGCTGTTAGGAGGCGTTTCTTACTGGACCACCCTGAGGGTTTCTGGGAAACTTAGGGGCATATGTACAAGGAGTTAATGCTGCCTTAGCAGCACTTTTCCAACGGTTCGGCGGTGATATTTTCATCGCCATATGTACAAGTTGTCGCTAACCTCTGTTAGCGGCGGTTTTCTGGCAAAAACGTCCATAGAAAAGATCGCCACTTCTGTTAGCCATAATGACATGCAAGGGAGGCGTTTCCGTGCAAAAACGGCCGCTAGCCCCACTTCATGATATTTACAATATTTACAAGGGAATTCTTGAAGTTAGGAGGACCAAAAAAACTGCCTCTAACTGCAGTTAGAGGCAGTTTTTTAAGACCAGAAAATAGCTAGTCTTAAAAATGAAGATAACACTTAGGGCCTCATTTCAGCAGGTGTTGGTGCTGGACAGCGCTGCAAGCAATGTTGCTGTGCTTGCCTGCGACAAAACTACTGGGCAGGAATGCGCACCATTAATAAGACAGTGCGCATTCCTGGGCCTCAATCATGAAAAGTGTTGCAGCCCTGCGACAAGACAGCGTTGCAACACTTTTCACTACGCCCTTCTTGCGACACCATGGATGCGCTGTATTCACTGGACAGCGCTCCATGACGCAAGTAATGACAGATACGTCTGGAATCCTGACGTATCTGTCTACGCTAAAGTAACGCATTGCTGCAGTTGTGTCACAAGCATGAAGCAACTCCAGCATTGCATGGGGCCAGCCTATCCATGTGGTACTGCGTCACCCTTACGCCTGCTGACGCAGTGCCATCCTACAATTGTTGAGGTGAAATCTGATGGATTTCACTGCGCCACTCCTATGAGGCCTTGTTGCGTGGGACCGCACACCCTGCTTACATCATACCTGATGCAGGTATGATGTGGCATAGGGCTTCACAAGGTCACGCATATGCCTACATGCGTCACTTTGCAAATACGGTGCAACATGGTGCTAGATTTTGCTTGGTCCTTTCTTGAGGGGTGCCAGGGTGCCGGCGCAGTTGGAGATCCATCGGTGGCGGTTGCGCGCTGTGGATATCAGTGCCTGTAAGTGTTGGCAGAGTGATGGAGCTGAGGGAGTTGACGAGAAGTTCTTCGGTGGCCTTGATCCAGCTGTGAGGGGGGCGGCGGGCATGGTGATGACATGATGTATACAATGATGGTCGGTCCAGGAGAGTCCGGTGGTGTGTCTGTCGTTGAAGTTTCCGCTGGCGGAGGAGACGTGCTCGACCGTGTGTCCTGCTATGTGGCTTGCTGCGGTGACTAGCACCTTGAGTCTAATGTTGGCGAGCTTCCCCAGGAAGGGGTGGTGTTCTGGTCACTTGGGTCGGCCAGGTGGAAGTAGAGTTCACCGAGTAGGATGTCGTTGGTGGATGAGAGAGACTGGGGTGCAATGATATCGGAGAATGGGGGTCCATGGCCCGGGGGGCCTGCAGATGAGGGTGCCGCAGAGGATGGGGTTAAGGTTGCTCCGGATCTGGAAGTTGAGGTGTTCCATGGCCACCGTTGGGTCATTAGAGTGCGTGGTCAGTTGGAGTGTGCTTCTGTAGGTGATGGCAATGCCTCCTCATGGATGGTCAGGGTTGTCCTTGCGGGTGATTTAGTAGCCGTCAGTGATGGCGATGGCGATGTCCGGTCCGGAGCATAGGTTGGTCCTGGCAGGCGATGTGGCGTCCAGGGTTGATGGCGAGGAGGGTGCTGGCATCGTAGCGGTGGAGTATCCGAGAGGAAGGGGCCTTGGTGCTGAGCACGGTCCAGGGGCAGACGGACACAGACGGGCTTGCCTATGGCTTCCCTTTGGCGTGGGAGACGTCCATTACAATGCAGGCATTACATCGTAATGCCTTTACAATGCAACTACAACAACGCAGGTGCCTTTACATCGCATTCCATTCCAATGCATTGTGAGGTTAGTAATGGTGTTTTTTAAGTTTTAGGGTGGGTATGGGTGTCGGGGGTCAGAGATGAAATTTGGGGGGTGTTTTTGGGGGGCAAATATGAATTTCAGGGTCCAGGGAGTGTTTTGGGGGGTCAAATAAGAATTTTAGGGTTTAGGGTGTTTTTTGGGGTGCAAGGGTTAGTTTTAGGGTTGCACTCACTGAAGTGGGAATAGTAATTTTTTCATCTCCGCTATCCAGCACTTTCCCTACTGTTGCAATATGCGTAGTATTAGAATGCATTGTAATGGAATGCGATGTAATGGCATACGTTGTAATGTCATATATACCTTTGGCACACCAGTGGTACGTCCGCTGCGCATGGGCCCACAGCGCCCGCCATAGAGAAGTGCTGCAGGGGGACTGGACAGCTGAGAGGTGGGAAACGCCGGAAAGGACACTGGATGGGGTGGGGAGGCGGGGGTGTGTGTGTGTGAGTGGGTGTTGTAAATATTGAAATGAGAGACATCTTACCTTTAGGCCGGGTCCTGTGTCTAACCCTGGGCGGAGTTCGCGGAGTTGCTCTACGCAGAACTCCGCGAAGTGGAAAAAAACTCCGCCGCCCTATGCGGATCTCCGCAAGCGGCTGAGTATGGTAGAAAAATGCCGTTTGTGTTGATTGCACAGTGCCGGATGCTTGTGTGCACTGTGCAATCATCGCAAACGGCACCATGCACAGTGCAAGCGGGCGCTGCTTTCCTTTTCTGCCACTCGAGTAGATTTTTTCTCGAGCTTCAGCTTTCTCAACGCGAACAGGCAGTTTCTCAACTTGAGCGGTCGCAAGCATACGTGACCACTTGCAATGAGAAACCTGACCCCCCCACGTTGAGAAATCTCGCCGGGAGGTTGATTTTCCACGCTCCGCTCACCAACTTGATGTTGACGATCGCGAACGAGGAAAAATCTCGCCGGGAGGTTGATTTTCCTTGCTCGCACTCGCCAACTTGCCGTTGACTAACGCGTAGCGGAGCAGAGTTTTTCGGAACTCCACGAGCTCTGCGTAATGCGGAGTGCTGAAAACTCTGCAAACTCCGCGAGCGGAGTGGAGTTCACCCCCCAGGCCTACCCGTGTTTTCGTTGGTCCTGCTCTCCTGAGTCTGCTTGAAAGCAGTGGGGTGATGCTCTTCCATCATTGCGGATGAGCAGCCACTGGGGGTGCGTCACACAAGGTGCTAGGCCTGGGCAACTTGACCCCCTGTCCTCCTCCGCTACGCGTCCCAGCTTCTCCTTACCTGGACATTGACACCGTGGCGCAATCAGCTGCACTCTCTCCAAATCTCTGACTCAGCCAGCAGGAGCCTCAGCCAGGTGGGATTTCACAAGCCTGGGTACAGCAGTCCCCACCAAGTCCGCTCGGGAACCTCCTGATGAAGGTGATGCAGCAGGGCCCCCTTAGGCATGAAGTTGCAGTGCTCCCACCACACAAGTTCAGCGCAGCTCAGGGGCCTCACACTCCACAGCGTCTGGCCAGCGCAAATTCATCCGGCCTGTGATGCAGAGAGGCGCCGCCCAATGTTGGTAATCCCCTCCGTGCACCCCGGTGTTGTGGTGGATCGTAGTATGCAATGCAGACCTCCTTACATTGGTGTGTAGGAGCGCCTCTACCATTCACAGCTTCAAGGGGCTCAAGGCGGTCTTCTCACACAGGTCAGCAACGTGTCTCCGTGCGCCCTGCCAGACTTCACCACCAGGTAAGGGCGATCGCCATGCCTCAATGTCTACCGCCACGGTTCATCGACTCCAAAGCACCTCCGCATCCCACTCCAGGCTCTAGAAGTAGGACCAGCGAGGCATCCATGCTCCAGACGCAGGACCAGCGAGGGATCCAGGCTCTAGACTCGGGACCAGCGAGGCATCCAGGCTCCAGACGCAGGACCAGCGAGGCATACAGGCTCCAGACGCAGGACCAGCGAGGCATCCAGGCTCCAGACGCAGGACCAGCGAGGCCTCCGGCTGAAGGGACTGTCCGCGCTTTCAAGGTTTTGGATGCCATGGTGTTGCGAAGAGTGCGCAATGAGAAGTGATGCATCACTGGTGTTGCACCGCGATGCGCCTCTTTTCATGGATGTAGCCCTGCATTTCCTCTTCCCCTGGGACTCTGACTGGTCATCCTGGGTGTATGTGTCAAGAAGAGGGTATGGACAGTTTCATAGCAATAGGGTTCCCTACTCTTTCTATGCTATACGGTCTCACATACTTGGGTTTTAACCTGTTAGTCCCCTTAAAATGTAAATTCTTTGAGGCCAACCAAACCTTATCCCACACCTGATATGGAGGTTCTCCCGAGCGTTTCTTATCAGCAAATCTCTTTCCTGCTGCTTGTGCCTTTGGTAAATGATTTTTTGCATCCAAATGTACAGCACGAAGATGTGCGTGTTGTTCCTGAATAGAAGGATGGTTGGAGGTAATGGGCTATTAAAAAAGAAGTATATTGGGATGGAAACCGTTCAGACAATAGAAGGGAGAACAACCTAAAGTGGCATGTTTGGCATTGTTGTAGGCAAACTCTGCCATCCATAATAAAGTGCGCCATTCCTGATCGTACTGCAAGGAAAAGCATCTGAGATATTGCTCTAGGGTCTGATTTAGTCGTTCTGTTTTTCAATCCGTTTGTGGATGGAACCTAGTGGACAGTGTGGCATCGATTTTCATGATTTCACATAGAGCTCGCCAAAACCTTGAGGTGAACTGGGATCCTCTGTCGGTAATAAGCACTGATGGTATGCCATGGGCTCTCACCATCTGTTGTAGAAATGATTTCGCCACTGTAGAGGATGTAGGCACTTTACTCATAGGAATGAAGTGACCCATTTTTGTCAGAAGGTCAATGACAACGAGTATTACTGTGTTTCCTTCTCTAAATGGCATTTCCACTATGAAATCCATAGAAACTGTATGCCATGGACTCGGTGGGATAGGAATCGTCTTAATAATCCTGGTGGTGTTAGGTGACTAGCTTTTCCTTGAGCGCATATGGCACACCCGGTCACATAACTTCTCATGTTCGAGTGTAAATCTGGCCACCAGAAATGTCATTCTGTCCTCCTAAAATGGAATCATGGGTCCAGGCCAAAGCTTGATGTTGTAATGACTCGTCAGGCAAATACAATGCTTGATAATGATACAACAGGCTGTCTTTCATTGTACGATGAAGTGGGTTTGTGTATCCAGGCCTGTTGATCCACTCTTGACACCTTGGTCTTTAGCTCTGTAAGAAAACCGTCTGAGGTTATAGATGCTATTTCTTTGTCAGGAAACTTTACCTTCTGGATGATTATAGGTTGTTCTGGAGGTGTTAACACGCTGTTCTTGAGAGGATAGTCTACCCTGGATAGGGCGTCAGCCTTGCCATTTTGTAGTCCTGGGCAATACTTGATTACGAAATCAAAGTCAGAGAAGAAGAGAGATCATTATGATTATCTAGGAGTAAGAGCTCTTGCGGTTTTCAGAAACAGTAAGTTTCGGTGATCTGTGAAGATCTCTATGGTGTGCTGAGCGCTGAGTAGGTAATGTCTCCATTCTTCACAAACGCGTTTGATGGCCAGAAGTTCTTTGTCCGTGAAATTATAGTTAATTTCACAAGGTGTTAATTTATGAGAGTAATATGCCACAGGGTGCAGCTGTCCTGTTTTGGGATGTCTCAGGGATAAGACTCCACCTATAGACTAATGGAGAGACGTCAGTTTCCACCACAAAAGTCAAAGTTACATCAGGATGTCGTAGGATAGGGGCCTGCGTAAAGCGGTCTTCTAATCGCTGAAAAGCTTGCTCTGCCTCCACTTTCCATACATATTTTGTTTCCTTTCTTAACAGACGAGTGATAGTTGAACGATTTTTGAGAAATCCTTGATAAAACGTCGGTAGAAATTTGCGAATCCAAGAAAGCTTTGCAGAGCCTTTAGAGTTAAGGGTGTCTTCAATTGTGTGATGGCAGACACCTTTCGGTTGTCCATCTTTATCCCTCCTGCATTGATGACGCATCCCAGGAATTCTATCTCGGGAACATGAAACAAACATTTCTCAAGCTTGGCATACAAAGAATGACGTTGCAACCTGTCCAGTACCGCAGTGACATGAGTTATATGTTCGCAAGGGGTTGGTGAGTAGATCAGAATATCGTCGATATAAACAATGCAGGTCACATCCAGAAGGCCCCTCAGTACCTCGTCCATGAAGTATTGGAAAGCAGCCGGAGCATTGCACAATCCGAAGGGCATCTCCTGGTACTTGAACAAGCCATATTTTGTCCAGAATGCCGTTTTCCACTCATCACCCTGTTTCACGCGCACCAGATGATATGCCCTCCCGAGACCCAGGACCCGATTCACAAAAGTAATCTGAGACAAAATCCTAACTTTACGACTTTGGGTATTCACAAAAGGCATTTAGTAGTAGTAAAGTTAGGATTCCTAACTTTACTACTACTAAACTGAGACAAAATCCTAACTTTACAACTTTCGGTTTTCACAAAAGGCATTTAGTAGTAGTAAAGTTAGGATTCGCTCTGTAGTCAATACATGTTCTTAAATCTCCTTCTTTCTTTGGTATGAAGGACAAAGGGCAGGAAGCTGGAGAAGAAGACGGACGTGTAAAGCCTGAAGCAAGGTTCTCATCCAAGTATTCCCGTAAGTGCTGAGTTTCAGGTTCGGTCAAGGCGTAAATCCGACTACATGGAATAGCAGCTCCAGACATAGGATCAATTCTGCAATCATATTCCTGATGAGAACGGAGATGGCTGGCTTCTTGTTTGTCAAACACAGCACAATACGATCCGTATTCTGAAGGCAGCGATGTTGCATAACATGTCAAGTGTTCGTCGTATCCTGTGGCTAGAAATCGAGCTTGTGATTCTTGACATCCATGACGGAAGGCATTTTCCTTTGTACAATGTTCTCCACAAAATAAGGAATCCATAGTGACTGTCCGGTCAGCCCACTTTATCGATGGATCATGCTGTGTTAACCAAGCCATCCCTAGAATGAGGCGAAAGTGAGGAACATCTATAAGATCAAACTGGATCACCTCATAATGGTCTATGCCAAACTGCATAACCATGGGTTGCGTATTATATCTCACAGGTCCGGAAGTTAGTGTTGTACCATCCACTGCCTTCACTGGTTCAGGGGATTCCTTTTTTATTCAAGGAATACCTATTTCACAAGCATATTTCCTATCAATAAAATTACCAGTGGTGCCAGAATCCAACAGGGCAGGTACTTTCAAGTACTGGTCTTCGGGCAACCATAGAGTTACAAAGACGTTGATGTGAGCAACAGATGTTTGTATTGTGTTGGTTATCAAAGGGAAGATCATGATTTCTTCCTTTTCCGAACAAGGAATCTCTTACTTGATCGGGTTGTTTAGTTTTCTGACTCACAATAAGAGTGCCAGTTCTGATGCAACACCACTTGTGTTTTCCCAAGCGGTAACTTGCCCATGGGTCTAACTCTAGCTCTGCACTCTTTAAGGAAATGTCCTCCTTTTCCGCAGTACATACAGAGTCGTTATTTTCTCAATTTTTTCCCGTTCCTCCATGGTAAGAGGTCCCCGAATGCCATTGATTTGCATAGGCTCCACTCCGTCAAGGGAACGGGGACTTTCTTCGGAAACTGGTTTGGGACAAGGCAGGTAGAACTTAGGTTCTCCCCGAGTTTTGTCTCCCTTTCTCTCTTGAAGCCTATGGCCTATTTGTAGTGTTAGCTCGATCAAGTCTTCACAGGTATGAGGCAAATTGACTACTTGAGCTGAAACTTCCTTCAACTCAGTCCATAATCCTGGTAGAACAAGGATGTTCTCTTCTCCGTAGGCTAATCAGTTTCCACCACCAATCTATTAAATGTAGAGGTATAGGTTAACAAGTCCTACGTACCTTGTTTAAGGGAGATCAAATCCCGATCTAGGGGGAGGAGGTGTGATTTTTGGTCAAAGAGGTTGCGCATTTTGGTACAGAAATTAGAAAAATTGTACAGAATAGGATCATCTCGCTCTATAAGAGGGATTGTCCAACTGGCTGCATTCCCCCCTAAATATGACATAAGAAAGGCTGTTTTGGCTTGTTCAGTATGACAAATGGTTGGTTTACACAACAAATGTAAACGGCATTGATTAAGCAAAACCCTAAATTTCTTTGGATCCCCGAAAAAACGTTCAGGAGGAGCTAGAGGTATCTGAGGGGGCTAAAGTACCTGTACTGATGTTACACCTGGTGTAGTTGGAGGAGGGTCATGAGAAGCTGAAAAATAACCCGACCCCTGAACCTTCCCTCTGCCCTGAGCATGTAGTGTTGGTTCTGAACCGGCACCTGATGTGAGTAGGGGCGGGGGTAAAGTCCAATCCCTAATATAGGATCCCCCATTATATTCATTTTTCCCCTTTCTAGACAGTCCGGATACCTCCCTTCGGACTGACCTCATTTCCTTCTTTATCTCCTGATTCTCAACACGGAAGGCCTCAACCTCCAACCGTAGTGTGGTTATGGTTTCCAATATGGAGGACAGGACGGTGTTGGTATCCATCACCCAGGCTGGATGTATAACTTGGGCTTGACAAACTGTTAGATCTGTCAGAAAACCCAGATAGGAATACCACTAACCTGAATATCTGACCAGCAGGGGTGATAGAGATGCTTGTTCTGCTATCCCCCCCCGTTTTATCCACCAAGAGCGATTTAAAAGCACTCTCCTGAGAGATACCACCCAGGGGAAAAGGGGAATGGAATAAAACAAAAAAAGGGCTGTCAACGTCACCAACAGTACACCGCTTCTGTGTTCTGGAAGAAGCAGGGTAGTTTGCCGTGACCTCTGTGTATGCATGTGCCTAAAACAGGAAAGAAAAGAACAGCAATGCAACAGACATTCCAGAAAATTCACATGCAGTTATAAACATCTGTATATACATGCTTATTGTTCATAACATGTTGTACTCACTACACACTCTGAAGCCATCAGCCCTGAAGATAAATCCAGGACTCATAATTTAGGACAGGCTGATAATTCAACAAGTTTCTCGAGTTGCAGGTCTCCCAATATCAGGGCATACTTAAGCGAAAGGTTTGAATATCCCAAAACAAAATATAAGCAAAGGAATATAACAAAGTACTTAGCTTTTCCTCATTTGGTTCTGTATTGACTCAGAACTCCAACACGGTGAAGAAGTACTGTCTCTTGCTAAAACAGCCTCCCATCTGCTCATATACCAATGGGCGGCAGGAAGCGAGCACCCGCAGAAGTCTCGTTACTGCACGCAGCACATCTGTTAGACTCCAAACCGCTCATTTACCTGACTTGCAGCGCAGTGTTCTTTGATCAGGCAACATAATGACAGACTCCCAGCCGCTCGTTATCCTGACGGGCGGCGGAAGAGAAATGAAAATATTAAATCGAAAGAGACAAACATAAGCATCGGCTCCCGATATAACCGGTAAAGAACATAATGGCTTTCCTTCAGCGGGCGTCTCGCGGAACAAACAAAGGAATGAAATCCAGGAAATGAGAGGAACCCTCACAGTGATCTGACTCGCACATAGAACAGAATCCTAAGTGGATTTTCAAGCACTGAACAATCCCTTAGGTGTGCTTTTTACTTACTGGACATCCCTGAGGGTTTCTGGGAAATGTAGTTTTGTAGTTTGGGCACATTCATGCCACATCCGAATCCCAGTCAAACCATGATATAGGAAGGGTGTTAACTTTTGTGTGGTTAATTCGCTTCTGCTGTGGTGTCTGACTCTCGTGTCCCTGTATATCGCCATAACACACAGGAGACCCTTTAGAGGGTCACTGGTGTTGTGTCTGACTAGTCAAAGTCCATACTGCCACCACCAGCCATGATTCTGACCTCATGAGGTGAGAACCCGCGCTCTCAGAGGCCAGAAACAAAGAATGCTCTGGGCGGAGGTGGTTCACACTTCCTCCAGGCTGGAATGGTCTTCCAGAGCAGGAAGCTTCAAAGATGATGCCACCTTTGAAGTGCAGCCCAGGCTTCCCCAGATAGTGGGGGATGCCAGCCACCCTGTCCTGCTCCACATTTGGTGGGAGAACAGGCAGAAAAATTAGTTAGATGAGGAGATGTGTCCACATTTAGCCAACATCACCCTTAAGGTGTGGCAGGCAATGATGACCCCTCTCTTGAAAATCCACCATCTTGAGATGGTGGGAAAACAACCTATCAGGGCTAGGGTAGTGCCCCTTCCCACAGGAAGTGGTCACTTGGAGGGTGTAGACACCCTACAAGTAGGTAGCCCATTGACTACTACCTGTCGCCCCCTTTAGCGCCCCTAAATTTAGTACTTAGGTGGCTCCCTGGACTGTGAATCTGAGATTCAATGTACAAGAAGAAGACATGGATAAAGACGGGCTGATGAGCAAGAACCGAAGCCCTGCTGAGGAGAAATTGGCACCAAACCCTGCCTGCTGCCTCAAGGACTTTCAACATTTGTGGTTGTGCAGTCTCGTCCTGAACCTGTGAAGACACCAAGAACCCTAGAGCTCCTCCAGCCTTCAACAAATCACTGAGAACCTCCCTTGGAGTTAAGGTATCACTCCCCTGCACACCGCAGGCACCGAACCCACTAAGTCTGGTTTGTCAATGTGCTGCTCTCTGGCGTTGCCGACACAACACCAACACCAAAAGAGGTACATCAGCACCTGAGAGACAGATCTGTCTCCCCACCAAGTTTGGAGAAACCAGTACCTACCGGAGACTCACCGAACCAATGCCCTGGGTACCAGACCTGCTTCATTACACAGCAAGACGAAGAGTCCATTCCAGACTCCAACTACTCCAGAAGCAAGTCCTCATCGAGAGACGTTGAGAATCCTGGGACCCACGTCGTGAGTGACCCAGCTGTCCTGAAATCGCTTCTCCAAGTTGCCTGCTCCTGACCGCAATAATATCTTGACACACAGAGCCCGGCTGACCTATTTGCTCTGCACCCTGCCTGATCAGCCCTGGTAACGATGACCCAGCTGTTCTCCCATGGTCCTGAGACCCTTGCAACCTCTCCCCTCGGATAGGACCCACTGGACTTACCTGTAAGTCCTCCTGTGCAGTGTCTTTTCAAGTGGCCCCCTTCGTCATAGCGCACCAGCTACCAAAACCCCCAGCACCCTACTCCCGGCTGAATACAGTATGCTCCCATTTTTCTGCTGCTGGGACATTGGACCTGGTCCTACTGTCCACCTGAAACGAGAAGGTGAACTTCGTGAAAGCTTTGCATGATTTTATATGCATTTTTCTGCTTTTCTCTATTGCCTTAAATGGTGCGTAATTGCGCACAAAAGTGATATATTTTTCAAACTCCTAAAAATCAAATCTTCAAAAGTACTTACTGTAAATTGAAGTTCTTGGTCTTAAAAATTCCATAAAAATCAATACTATTTTTATAAATCGATCTCACATCTATTCTTGAGTGTGTGTATCATTTATTGCCTGTGTGAGTACAACAAATGCTTAGCACTACCCTCTGATAAGCCTAACTGCTCGGCCACACAACCACAAATAGAACATTAGTATTATCCACTTTTGCCTATGTAAACCAATAAGGGACTCACTGGACTCTCTGTACAGCGTGCTTCGTTTTAGTGCACTATATAGAGAGCCAGCTCCCAACATTGGTGGATCAGCGGTGGGGTCTACGACTTTGCGTTTTCTGTTGCCACTCTGTCAATAAGTGACCACACAAATAAATCCAAAAGTGTCTTAACCCTTTCCATGCTCATGACGGAACCATGCCGTCATGAGCCACGGGCGCCGTGTGCTCATGACGGCGTGGTTCCGTCATGCGGCTGCCGCTCCTCCCACGCGCGATAAATTCCCCGCCTGTGCGGGCGAATTAATGAGCAGGCGGGGCCGTGGCGGGACCACGCCGTCATGAGCACACGCCGCCCGTGGCTCATGACAGCGTGGTTCCGTCATGAGCATGGCGGCGCCGCGCTCACTCCCCACCCCCCCAGCGCCGCGGCGGAATTACCGCCGCGGACAAGGGGTTAAGCCAGTTGTCTGTTTTCGATTGGTCTATTTTAGAAATAATTTAAATTAACTGTTAGAGCCTTGGTAAAGTCTCTGTAACCAGTTGTTCGAATTTTAAAAATCTTACTGTAGTTAGGACAAAGAAAAGTGTTAAGATTTTTTAACTTTATAAAAAGGTCCAACTTTAGTAAAAGTAATGAGTGGTCCTGATAACCAGGATCAGGAGCTCGACCTGCCCCTTACATGGACCTGTCCTATGCCAAGTGCAGGGTCCTCTGTAAAGGTTATTATGGTATTAATACCGGCAAACATGCTCACAAAGTAAAACTTGGAAGATTAATAGCAATGATTGGGAGAGATAACCCAGAACTGGTAGCTCAATCTGACAAAGAGGAGGCTACTGAAAATCATACTGAGGATGTGGCTGAGTCCATCCACTCAGAACCAGATGAGGAGCCCTCAGAGGAGGAACTCATCCTGGAATGTTTGGCCAGGAGACTGAGCTTAGATACTCAACTCCTGGACATATAAAAACAAAGAAAAGAGATGGGCCTAGGACCTCTCTCCGGTGGCAGCAATTTGTAAATAAGGAGAGGGAAAATTCCTTTGACTCAAAGCTCCTCAAAGGGATTGTCCCTAAATACTCAGAGGGTGATGACATCACCAAATGGTTCACTGCTTTCGAGGGAGCCTGCCTAGCTAGGAAAGTAGCCAGAACAAAATGTACTTTTCTCTTGTGGGAACTATTCTCAGGAAAATGCAGGGAGAGACTCCTGACAATGAATGGGAAACGGCACACGGCACATAAAAATACAGAGGAATAATGAATAAAATTTAATCTGAGAAGATTTCTAAAATAATAGTTTCCCCTGCATTGATTTGGGATACTGAATATAGAAGCTTTAAGAGTTTTCAGGATTAAAATTGAGAATAACAATTGTGATATATGTATTGGATGTGATATATGTATTAGATGTTTTTTTCTTTTTTTGTAAAAGTCACACACTGATCTATGTAAATATATGTTGTATAGCACATTTATGTCTAGAATTTTTGATATGACCAGACACATGTTTTTTTCTGATTAAAAAGCAGTAAAAAATAAGAATCTAGTGAAAATAAAAAGGTTAAAATAAAATACCTGCTCAAACTGAAATCGATGGGTTTGACTATTTAGTGAAATTGTAACTAAACAAAGAACGCGAGGTACAGGCTCATTCTTTTTTCAAGTACTTTTAGAAAGTAGGCATTTTCTTGTTTAACCATTCTGTGTGCCTCTGCCTGTTTGTGTAATGACTTTCTGGTATTGGAGTGACAGGGGCTGGGGATGTGCATTCACTGGAGGGTTGAGGTGTGCCTGGCCCTTCCTGGATGACTCAGAGCTGAGCTGAATGGGGCTCGGCTGCATTTAGAGTAGTGGGAGGAGATTTCCTTGCACCTAAATAGGGCCTGTCTCCGTTGCACAATGCTGTCTCCACCCCCTGTGGTCAAACTGCACCAGTGAGGACAGAACTGGTTTGGACTGGGCTCAGAGACCCTTGCACCAAGAGAACTAAGACATTTTGGGGTATACGTATTAGACCTAAAACCCTAGAACTTTAGATCACTTCTGGACTCAAGAGGAACCTTTGCCGAGCTGAAGAGCTGTGAGGAGGAGTACTGCCCCCTTTCTGTGCGCTGTGTGGTGTTGGCCTGCAGTTGCTGTTTCTGCCAAGGAAAGGACAAAGACTGAAACTTTGTCTTTGAACCTGCTTGAAGAAGATCCCCAAGGGCCTGTGTGTGCTGGATTCCTTGTCTGAAGTCTCAGAGACACAAAGACTTCACCCCCAGCTCCCCTTAACTCTGCTGCTAAGAGTTATGACCTACCAGGAGGTGCCTGTTCCAGTTTTGGGCCTCTGGAGGTTGTGCTTGCTGTTGGGAGCAGGAAGAAACTTAAAGAACTGAAGAAACTTGATGCATCGCTCTTCTTGCAGCTGTTTTTCTGACACAGCCCCACTGTGCGAGAAGAATCTCCACGCATTGCTGCGCCGCTGCTGGAACCGATGCAGTGCCTGTCGCCGCTGCAAGAACTGGCAAGAACTGGCGCTCCGGCACCTGGGGGCGGAGGCGCCGGCGTGTCTTTGGGCCGTGCTCTGGGCCTAATGTTGTGGAGCTGAGTGGACCACTGGGAGTCGGAGCCTGTTGGGCCATCGCGGACACGGAGTGCACCGGACGAGCTGGCCAGCAAGGAAAGGAGTCCCGGCGAGACCACGAGTTGCGGTGAGTGGGGGCCGGGGTTCTAAGGCGGTGCGGGGTCGTGCGCTCTTCTCCTACACTGGCTCTAGCCCCACTCAGTTTTCAGCGCTGTGGGAGCTACACTGTAGTGAATGGTGTGCTCAGGCCTGCGCCGAGGCGTCCCCTGGCCGCACTGCCACATTGCTGGGAAAGTGCGCAAATTGGATGCCTGAGTGCGTGGGGGAATCGAGCTGGCCTCTATCTTCCCCCTCGGGCCTCCTGTGCCTGAGTGTTAGGCGCGGGGGCCTGATATGGGAGTGTGGGTCCCTCTTGTTCCGGGCCAGCTCGGGAGACAATGGGCGCATGAGTACTGGCCTCCATCCGCACAACTGCGAGATAGCTGGTTCTCCCCCCAAGGAGACGAGCTGGGTGTCCTCTCGAGAGTTGCAAACCTGTGAAATTTACTCATACCTACATGACTTGCAGCTCATAAAGCAGCTACAGCAGACTGCGCCACTTATAAGTACCGGAGAACACGGAGTCACCCTGCATTGCCCCAAGATATCCAGTACTCTCTTTCTTTCCCCTTGCATACACAACACCTGATCCAATGGGGAAGGCTGACCCCAAATAGGCGAAGCTGCCCTTTGAAAATAAGCGCCAGAGCAGAACGAATGATGCAGGCCCTGAGGTGGACACTGCGCAAGGGTCCAAAGAACTTATGGAGCAACAGGAAGAAGACCTGCGCACTATACTGCTGGACGTGCGCTTCAGTATCAAAACTATAGATAACAAGATAGACGCTCTCACCTCCAGTCTTGAAATAGTCAAAAAACATGTAGACGTTCATGAGGGCCGGCTTGATACCCTAGAGAACAGGTTGTCGGATACCCAAGATTCCCACGCTGAATCCAAAATGCAAATCCTCAACATGGAAAAAGGGTTAGCTGTGATAAAAGCTAAAAATTAGGATTTGGAGGTGCACTCGGCGCAACAACCTCCGTATTATTGGGCTGCCGGAATCCACGGCAATACCTAAGATGGAACCCTACGTAAAGGATTTGCTACGTTCCTATTTGGGCCAACTCTCTCGCAGGTTATGATCATTGAGAGGGCACATCGTTCATTGGGCCCTAGACCCCCGCCTGATGCCCTGCCGCGCCCATTAATCGCATGACTCTTGAACTATAGGGACAGGGATGCAATCCTCAGAGCAGCTAGAGACAAGAGCCCTATAACTCATCAAGGAAACTCTCTTTCCTTTTTCCCTGACTACACACCTACTGTCCAAGCAGCATGCAGAGAGTTCATGCCAGCGAAGCGTATCTCGCAGAACGCCTCCATTCCCAATGCTATGCTATACCCAGCTGAGCTCAAAATTACATATGATGGAAAGGTGCAATTTTTCACTGACGCTAAATCAGCCCTTAAGTACGCTAAACACATATGTGCAAGGAAGTCGCCATCGCATTCCTCACAACAAACTGTAGCGGAACAGAACTTAAGTGACAATGATTAATTTGCCTATCAAGTGAAACTGCATTTAATCACGCAAGTTGATTTGTAATTGTGTTAATTACAAGAATATTGCTCATTGTTTCGGCCACAATAGAATATGGTCCACTGTTCATGATAATGTAAGAGTGTAAGCTCTTCTTTTGACAGATTCCGTATCACACGCAAAAGCCTGGTCACCCTGCCTCGTGGCAGGTCATAGCCGGCGTCCCAAGCCCCGCAGGGTGATCTCCCATGTGCCTTTGTTTTGTTGAAAGGGTGTCTCTAGGGTGGGTGGGGTGGCTGCAAGTCACAACCTCTTTGGGAGGTTGTTGTGGGTGGTGGGTGGAACGGGGGAATGTAGTATATCCAGACGCCTGGTGTTTCACGGCGCAGAATATGTATGAAGTGCAAAGCACTTTTGTTTCTCTTACAGTTCAGTTTATTTTTTATCCTTCACGCGATTTACAACAAGGAAATATTGCTTATTCTATCATTTGTGATGTCCTAATGTGCGATCTTCTCACATATACACGTCCCATACACCTCATATGCTGAGTAATGACTGAGACCAAATTTCTTACATGGAACGTCCGAGGGCTTAATGATTTTAAGAAAGCAATGCTGATCCATACCTACTTAAGCAGGCACCGCATAGATGTATGCTTCCTCCAAGAAACTCCTCTGAAATACGATTCTGACCCTAAACTTAAGATTAGATATTGGGGTGAGATCCACTCGGCCCCCTACTCTAATTACGCTAGGGGGTTTGCTATGTTGATCAAACGGGGTCTTGGCTGGACCACAACACAAATACAAGAAGATCCTGATGGGCGTTATCTTATTTTAACCGGGACCCTCATGACAACTAAGATCACCTTAGTGGCAATTTACGGTCCGAATGTAGATGACCCACAACTTTTCTTCAATGTATGGGCTAAAACAATGGCACTAGGAAAGGACACGATAATTTGTGGCGGGGACTTTCAATCATCAATCAGGCGTTTGTTAAGCACGACTACTCACCTGTAACAATGACTGGGACAGAATAGGTGCTGCTCGCAACCCACACCCCAAGCCAGCCCTACACCTCAATAACATTATCCTTGAGCACGGTCTTATGGATATCTGGCGTAACTGGAACCCAACCACGAGGGAGGGAACATGTATTACTTCACAACATAGTGCCTGGTCTAGGATAGACTACTGGTTAGTCACTTATGATATTGCTTCATGGACCATAGACACTCTACATCTTGCACGCACGTTATCTGACCACGCCCCAGTGGTACTGCACTGGAAGTTACCTCAAACATTACCCCGCGCATTCAGCTGGCGCCTACCACCGCACGCGCTCCTGGATTCTGGATTCAGAGAAGAGATCAGAACTGACATTACACAATATTTCTCCACTAATGAAGGGTCGGTGGACTCAGCCTCGACGCTGTGGGAGGCGTTCAAGGTAGTGATCCGAGGGGCCTGCATATCCAAGCAATCAGGGGTGTTGATCTCTATTAGGTCTACTATATTAAAACTTGAGCAAGAAATCAAATCCGCGGAGCAACTGTTTTTTCAGACTAGGGAACCCAGACACTTAGCGACCATACGAGGGAAAATCACAGAATTTGAAGACGAAGCAGAGAGGGAGACCTGATTCTTGGGGAAACACACAAGAGCACGCAGCTATGGGGAGGGTGACAGGCCTCGTAAAACCCTTGCTAATGCACTCAGACAGCGCACATCTCCCACCTTCATAGCCGAATTATTAGATGAAGACGAATCCCCCATTAGAGGGCAATGGGCTACACATAAACATCTTATAAAATATTACTCTTCACTATATACAGCAAATCAAAAAACACCCCACCCCGAACTTAGTGAATGTTTAGAATCATTAGAACTACTCTGGTTAAGCGACGCCCACAGAGAGTACCTGGACGAACCTTTTACAATAGCTGACATCACACAAGTCATTGGCAGTTTACCTGGCGAAGAAGCACCTGGGCTAGATGGTCTGACCACCACATTTTATAAAACTTATGCGGAGGAGCTGGTGCCCCGACTGTTGGATGCCTATCAGGAGTCAATGGAAGTAGGAATCCTCCCACCGACTATGAGGGAAGCAGTTATCATTTCCCTTCTGAAGCAAGACAAGGCATCTAATATTTGTGACTCTTATAGACCCCTGTCGTTAGATCCTTGCCAAACTAATAGCCAACAGGCTACAGCCACTACTACCGCTCATAGCTAGACCAGACCAATCAGGATTCATTCCGGGTAGGTCGACAGCTCACAATTTGCACACTTTCTTCGCCACAATACACCAGCTTGACCCCCAACTCCCTGCCATTGCAGTGTTTCTTGACGCAACCAAGGAGTTTGATTCCTTGGAGTGGCGTTTCTTGTTCACGATACTACCAAGATTAGGATTCAGTCCCAACTTTATTAAATTAATAGGCCTGCTCTATACTAAGCCCACAGCCCGACTCAGAGCAAATAATCTAATATCGGAACCATTCTTTATAACTCGTGGCACCAGGCAAGGATGCCCACTCTCGCCACTGCTGTTCGCAGTGGCGATGGAGCCTTTAGCAGCCAGACTTTGCCAGCACCATACCGCTCATGGTCTGGGATTCACAGACAGAGGACTGATAATATCAATGTATGCAGACGATATAACGTTATACATTCGTAAACCAGATGAAAACCTTAACCCCGTGCTGAGAGAGGTCCTTCGCTTTGGGGGAATGTCTGGCATACAGATAAACTGGTCGAAATCCTCTATTTTACCTCTGACTGAGGCCCCGCTGAAAGCAGACTTGGAATTCACACTTAAATGGGCTGATGGGGCTGTAAAAAACCTGGGGGTGTGGCTTAGCAGGGACTTACAGGACATATGGCGAATTAACTTTGGCAAGTTGCTGGACTGGTTGGAGGGAAAATTTGGGCTGCTCTGCCTCTGTCCCTAGCTGGCAGAATCGCTATCACCAAGATGATAGTTCTTCCTAAATTTTTATATCTATTCGTTAACATACCCATACCTCTGACCAAGGCTTTTTTTAACTCCCTGCGCTCTTTGGTGATTGCATTGGTTTGGGCCGGCAAACAACCTTGCGTGAGCTGGGAATTGCTGATTCGCCCGCTTTCTGGAGGTGGAATGGGTGCGCCTGACTTTGAACTTTACGCTCTACGTGCTCAAGCCCAGTTCCTTCACTTCTGGGTACATCCCACCCCATTCCAGCCACACATGACCATTGAAACAGATGTGGCTGACCCTATTCCTCTGCACGTGGCTGTGTATAAGCCATACCACAGACTGGCCAATGAAATAAATACTGTAGAAACCTTGCGTTGGGCCTGGGAAGGTTTAAGAAAACGTGTCGGGACTCCACTGCTCTACGCACCCTCCACCCCAGTTGCGCATCATCCGCATTTTCCCTTTCTTAATGATGGGGGCTCCATAACACAGGCAAGTAGCATGGGCATCTCCACATTGGGGGACTTGTACCCACAGGACACATTTTTAGAGCAGCCACAACAACGTGAAGACACTCAAATACCACTTCTGAACTTATTCCTTTATTTTCAACTCAGAGTTACTTGCAAGACAATACACTCTACATTCCCAGCCCCCCTGATATAATGCTGCCGCTAGAGCATCTATTAACCACACCTTCACCTTGTAGATTAATCACTAGGTTATATAACCTCACGCAAACACACACCCCATGGATTGCACCTAGGGCACTAACACAATGGAGGACCGACCTTGGAGAACTACCCTCAGATGAGCAATGGTCATTTTGTTGCTCACAGCTCAGACATTTATCCCCGAACTATAAGATGAGACTTATCCATTTCAAATGTATACATAGGGTATATCGTACCCCCATGCAGTTACACAAACTGGGGCTACGCCCGGATTCGCGCAGCTGGAAATGCAAACAGGAAGCCGCAGAATTTCTACATATTGCGTGGAGTTGCCCGCCCATTGCTGAATTTTGGAAAGAGGTATATGATACCATACAAGCTGTCACTGGATAGTCACTGGAATGCACCCCAGTGATGGCACTGCTAGGATATATAGGGGAAATCCCACTGGCAAAACGTCGTTTGGTGGCCATGATGCTGCTACTTGCAAAGCGTAGACTAGCTATACATTGGGGTGCCCCTAAAGCCCCCCGGGCTGCTGCGTGGTTACAAGACATTGCCTAATGTCAGGAGCAGTTGGTGGTATTCTGGGATCTAATGCCTACGGCATCTCAACCACAGGACATATGGGAACCTTTCACTACCTGGCTCCATGGACGGGATGTGGACCTCCCAGATGGCTCTAATCAAGTACCGGCTGTCTCTCTGACAGGGTCGCCCCAAAAACTACCTCAACACTCGCCAATTTGTATAAATATCCCTTACATGTATGGGTCTGCCTAATTCGTAACACGTGATACGGTGGATCATGGCCAACCTCCCCTCCCCCCAATGTCGGAGCCTCAAATTCTTAGACTTGTCCAGCACACAGCAGAAACTGCTATGTTCCAATTACCATAACTGTGTAAATTGTGTTGATGTTTTACTTGGATTGTTCCCTCTTTTCCCTTTCAAAGAACAAGACGCACGGAAGAAACGTACTTACTTTTTATTCAATATTGCTGTTTCACACTGTATATAATGCTGCAATTTTGAGTAATGCTGTGTAGTGTCAATGTACAAATGTGCTTATACCATGTATATGTCTGATCAAAATTTCAATAAACAAAAGTAAAAAAAAAAAAAAAAACCTAGCCATGCCTTCAATGGGTGCCCTGATGTTAATGTTGTTGCGAAGCTGTATTGCCAGAGGTTTGATAAAAAAAGTAAATAAAAGAGGTGAAAGGGGACATCCTTGACGAGTGCCTCTTTTAATCCCGATTGACCCTGCCATTTTGGATTTCACCAACACCTTGACTTGAGCACCATTATACAAATTAGAGAACATCGAAATACACTGGGAGGGAAAACTAAACCTCTGGAGACAATAGAATAAGGCATCCCAATTCACCAGATCTAATGCCGTTTCGGCATCAACTGTCATGACTAGGGCTTTGATATGATTTACAGAAAAATAATCTATAGCCTGAATTAACAACTAAGGGTCCGATTCCGATTCGGGCCGGAAATCTCTCCGACCGAGACGGATCCGGAGAGATTTCCGACTGAGCCGGACTCCCGCAGTCCGACCGAGCGAGTACGATGCGGCCGTATGCTGCCCGACTCGATTCGGTCGGACTCCCATTGAAGTCAATGGGAGCCGGTCGTACAACGCGTACACGGGCTCCCATTGACTGAATGGGTACGTCGCGAACAGGGGGGCCCCCTACAGTGGGTACGCGTCGGTGCGACTCGCACCGTACATGCATGTTTAGGGGAGACCCTTGGGTCCCCCCTGTGTGCGACTTGTGCGGCTATGCGTGCAGGGGGGTCCGACACGGACCCCCGAAGTCCGGCTCCGACAGCTCTTTGGAGCCGGACGCTACGAGTCGGTCGGGCTGTTCGAAGCGCACATCGTACTTGCTCGGTCGGGAAACGTCTCCATTGCGTGGTGCGAGCCGTGTCCGTACGAGTCGGTCGGAGCGGTTGGGACCCGGGAACGAGTCGGTCGGCGATTTTGCGTGCGCTCGCATCGTACTTGCTCGCTGGGACGACTGTACGAATCGGTCGGGAAAAAGGCCTCCGAATCGGATCCGGTAAAGCCGAATCCGATTCAGAGCCCTACCGGCCGAGATCGGAATCGGCCCCTGAGTGTTTGCTGCTATTAGCTGGCCTGCTATAAAACAGCTTTGATCTTCGTGTATTAGCTGTTGTGCGCTGGCATTATACGAACAGCCCAGATCTTCATTAACAATTTGTAGTCCGTGTTAAGCAGACTAATCGGCCTATACGAATGAACAGATGTTGGGTTTTTATCTTTCTTAAGAAATGAGACTATTGTTGCTTCTTGAAACGTAAGAGGGATCTCTCCCGCTCCTTTAATAACGTTAAAAAGATCTTCTAGAAATGACAAAAGCTTGCTGAAAAATATTTTTAAAAATTCAATGGGTTTGGAAACTCCCCCACCACTAACTGTGGACACGGATACGCTGTAAGACTAAGAATTGGATATTGAGGACGGAATGTTGGACTGACTTATATATACAAGTAGACTTGATGGAAATGTTGGTTGGATCATTATTATGTGTATGGCACAGAAAGTTATAAGGATGCGAGCTGTAGTTTGTAAGCTCGCTCTGTTGTTATTCTGTTATTCTAAATTCTACATTACTGTAATGAAAGTCATCAGACTCGCTGTTACCAATCTGACCATTATATACTGCAACTGTTTTGTAAGTGATGTGATAGCTTTGTCTGCTGACTCAATAAAGATATGTTTTGAAAAAAAAAAATTCAATGGGCAAATCATCATTTCCACAAGCTTTAGCGTTAGGCATTTGCTTTAAAGCATCTTCAATTTCGGTGGATGTTATGGGCTCCAATATTAGCTGGGAGTGTGACTCGGATAGATGAGGAAGACACATATTGTCATAGTACTGTTGAATCTGACTTGTTGGCACCATATATTGGGTTTGATAAATATCAATATAATGCTGTACAAAGAGTTTTGTGATCTCTCCCTGATCATGTACTAATTTTTCTGTTAAAGGATTCCCTAGAGATTTAATTATTGCTGTTTCGTTCTTAACTGTTGTGGACCAAGCCAGGAACTTGCCAATGTGCTGATTTTCCTCATATATTTTCTGTTGGTGGCTATTGGAATTATTAATTTTTTCTAAAATAAAGAAATCTCTGAGATTTTGTTTTGCTGTTTCTACTTGGCAGACCTCGGGCTCGATCCCTCCACTTCGCTCCCTAGCACCAAAGGCGTTGTCTAATGCTGTCTGGAGACTTGCTATCTGCTGGGAGCGTTCTTTAATTTGACTTGCTTCATATGGTATCACTCTCCCTTTTAAAGTTGCTTTAAAAGCTTCCAAATTGAAAATAAAGTAGCTGTATACCGATTAATGATAAAAAAAACTCAGCAATAAACTGTTTCATTTCGTCTACCCATTGGGAATTAGAGAGCAACGATCTGTCCAGTTGCCATCTTGGTCTGTCCCTAATATTTAGACCTATATCCAGCACTAGGGAGACTATGGAATGGTCTGAGAAAGCATTGGCCCTAATTTCCAACTGCTTAATGATTTTGATACTAAAAATAAATCTATTTGAGAGGCCGTTCTAAATCTATGGGAAAAGCATGTGTATTGTTTGGTTTCTGGATGGTCCTCTCTCCAGGGGTCAACTAGCTGAAAACTCGACTTAAAGGCTTGTATTAATTTTTTTGTTCTGGGTTTAAGCTGTTGTTTATTATTATTTGAGGTATCTTTAGCCAAATTCTGGATAAAATTAAAATCACCACCCCAAATCAAAGGGCAAGATGCCCCCAAGGCAATGTCGAGATCCTTTGAGAGAGTCTGTCTCATCAGTTTGGGTCCATAGTAGCTGATGAAGTTTAAATCTTGATGACTAATTGTTACTTTGACCCAAATCCATTTTCCAAATGGATGCCAAATCACTTCCCTCACTTTACAGTTAACGCTATTTCCTAAAAAAGTGCAACTCCCCTTACTGCTGCTCGTGCGGATGCAAAAAAATACTTGAGAACGTTTTCTGGGAATTGAAAGCTTTAGAGTATTACTCTTTAAATGGGTCTCCTGTAAAAAGAGAACCTCTGGCGAAAGAGAAACCAACCAACCCACAAGCTGGTACATTTGTTTTGTTTTCTAGCCCATTAACATTGCATGAGAGGATCCTAACTTTACGTTTCTCCAAAGACATCATCGTAGATGCAATACATAACAACATTTAACACCCTTCCAGCCAATGAGCCCAAAGTTAACAGATTTCATCACCGCTTTTCACCCTGCATATATCTGCTCTTTTATCAAAGTACAAAAGTGCTCCCCTCTCCACACTAACTGCCCTCCCTTTAAAACCCCTGTGTGCCCTATCGGGAAGGTACGATCCCGTCTCATTCCCTTCTCACGTCTAATTGTCCTAATGTGCCTTGGTGGTGCATCTGAGGGCACCATTCCGGGGTGGCCACCGTGGAGCGGAGGGAGCAAGAAACCCTCTAATATGTATCAGTGAAAACACTAGGGGCCTGATTCACAGAACTAACTTACGTCAAAAACGTAAAGTTAGTACTTTTTGGTATTTACGGAATACACTTACTCATTTTGGTATTCACAGAATGAACTTACTCATTTCGGTATTCACAGAAGTTAGTAGTCCTAACTTTAGGACTCCTAAACTGAGAAAAATCCTAACTTTAAGACTTTCGGTATTCACAGAAGGCATTTAGGAGTCCTAAAGTTAGGAGTCCTAACTTCTGTGAATACCGAAATGAGTAAGTTCATTCTGTGAATACCAAAATGAGTAAGTGTATTCTGTGAATACCAAAAAGTACTAACTTTACGTTTATAGGAAGCAGTGCAGGACATAGTGTAGGAATGAGCTTCGGAAGCAGTATAGTATAGGAAGCAGTTCAGGAAGCAGCATAGGAAGAAGTATATGAAGCAGTTTAGGAAGCAGTATAGAATAGGAAGCAGCATAGGAATCAATATAGGGAGAAGTATAGGAAGCAAAATAAGAAGCAGCATAGCAAACAGCATAGGAGGCAGCATAGAAAGAAGTATAGTGAGCAGCATAGGAAACAGTATAGTGAGCAGTATAGGAAGCAGAATGGGAAGCATCATAGGAAGCTGTATAGGAACAAGTATATGAAGCAGCATAGGAAGCAGCATAGCGAGCAGTATAGGGAGCTGTACAGGAAGCAATATAAGAAGGAAGATAGGAAGCAACATAGGAAGTAGTGTAGGCAGCAGTATAATAAGCAGCATAGGAAGCAGTATAGGGAGCAACATAGGAAGCTCTACAGGAAGCAGCATAGGAAGCAGTATATGGGACTGTATAGGAAGCAGTATCGGAAGCAATATAGGAAGCAGTATAGGGAGCAGCATAGGATGCAGCACAGGAATCATCCTAGCAAGCAGCAAAGTAAGCAGCATAGGGAGCAATATAGGAAGCAGCATAGGAAGCATTATAGGAAGCAGCATATGAAGTACTATATGATGCAGCATAGCGAGCAGTTAAGGGAGTAGCATATGGAGCAGTATAAGAAGCATCATAGGAAGAAGAATAGGAAGGACATAAGAAGCAGAATAAGGAGCAGTTTAGGGAGCAGTAAAGGAAGTGGTATAGGAAGCAGCATAGGAAACAGTACAGGAAGCAGCATCGGAAGCAGTATAGGAAGCAGTATATGGAGCTATATAGGAAACAGTGTAAGTAGCTGTATAGGAAGCAAAATAAGTATCTGTATAGGGAGCAGCATAGGAAGCAGTATAGGGAGTTGCATAGGCAGCGGCATAGGAAGCAGCATAGGAAGCAGCATAGGAAGCAGTATAGGAAGCAGCATAGTAAACAGCATAGAAATCAGTATAGGAAGCATCATAGGAAGCAGTATAGGAAGCATATAGAGGCATGCATAGGAAGCAGTATAGAAAGCAGCATAGGAAGCACAATAGGGAGCACAGTAGGAGGCAATATAGCAAACAGCATAGGAAGCAGCATAGGAAGGGGCATAGCAAGCAGTATAGGAAGCAGGATAGAAAGCAGCGTAGGAAGCAGATTAGGGCACAGCAGAGGGATAATATAGGAAGCGTATATGGGGCAGGATAGGTAGCAGTATAGGAAGCACTATAGGGAGCAGCATATAAAGCAATACAGCAAGCGGAATAGAAAGCAGCATAGGAAGCAGCATAGGGAGCAATATAAGTAAATAGTAAGTAAGTCCGTTTTTATATAGCGCAGCTACTCACCCTTACGGGTCTCAAGGCGCTGGGGGCCGTAGTGGAAATTAAGTGAGCTATTGCCCAGAGTCACATGGTGCTGAGCTGAGCTGCCGCCGGAGCCGGGGATCGAACCGTGAACCCTGTGCTCCGAAGTCAGCTGCCCTGGCCGCTGCACCACACCTCTCCAGCAGTATAGGAAGCAGTATATGGAACAGCATAGGAAGCAGTACAGCAAGCAGCATAGGAAGCAGTATAGGGAGCAGCATAGGAAGTAGTACAGGCAATACAATTTGAAGCAGGATAGGAAGCAGGGTCAGGAGTAGCATAGGAAGCAGTATAGCAAGCAGCATAGGAGGCGGCACAGGAAGGGGCATAGCAAGCAGTATAGGAAGCAGGATAGAAAACAGCGTAGGAATCAGCAAAGGGCACAGCAGAGGGAATAGTATAGGAAGCATATATGGGGCAGCAAAGGTAACAGTATAGGAAGCCCTATAGGGAGCAGCATAGAAAGCAATATAGCAAGCATAATAGAACACAGCATAGGAACAGCATAGGGAGCAATATAGGAAACATATAGTGAGCAGCATAAGAAAAAGCCAGTAGAGGAAGCAGCATATGAAGCAGCATAGGGAGCAATATAGGAAGCATATAGTGAGCAGCAAAAGAAAAATGCAGTATAGGAAGCAATATAGAAAGCAGTATAGGAAGCAGTATAGGGGGAAGTATACAGAGTATAGGAAAGAGTATAGGAAGCAGTATCGGGAGCAGCATAGGAGGCAGTGTAGGGAGCAGTATACCGAGCAGTATAGGGAGCAGAATAGGAAGTATCATATGAAAAAGCAGAGGGAGCAGTATAAGAAGCAGCATAGGAGGCAGCAGTGAGAGCAGTATAGGAGTCAGTAAAGGAAGCAATATATGAAGCAGCATAGGAAGAAGCGTATGTAGATGCCAGTATTATTGCATGTTGCGTGTGAGTACTTGTGCATGTTTGTTATAATCTGTAATCAGACGTACAGATTTAGTGTCCCTGTTCTCAGGTTTGTCCTTAAGGGTACTATGTTGGGTAACTTTAGAAATTCTGTTTAGGGCATTGTTCACTGTTCTGTGCATGTACCCTCAGGATACAGTCATAGAACAGTGAACGATGCCCTAAACACTGGCATCTCCTTCTTGCTGACAAGACATTACAGGAATTCACATCATCAAGACTGGAGGTTACTTTCCGTAGGGGCCTATGCCTGGGAAATATTCTTAGCCCCAGTTACCCGAGAAGGGAGCAAACAACTCAGTGGCTCACACAACACACTCTGGGGTTCTTCAAATGTGGCCACTGCACCATGTGCAGATGAGCCATGGACAAGAAGAAACAATTTACCGAACCAAAGAATAAAACATACACGATCGACACTAACATCACATGCAACACCAAATATGTGGTCTATGCCATTGAGTGTAAATGTAAACGAAGATACATTGGTAGCACCATCAGGAGCTTGAAGGACAGTATTGGGGAAGACATGAGGGCTGTCAAACAGGGTGACACCAGATACCCCATAGCAACACACATAGCGGAACGTGTAGCCCAAGATACCCACAGGGTCTTTTCCTTTTATGGTTTTTACTAGATACCTAGGGACCCGAGGGGAGGAAATAGGGAGTTGTCTCTTAGAAGAAGAGAAGCTCTCTGGATCATGAGGCTCAGGAGCATGGAACGGGGCCTAAACACCGATCACGAGTTACAATACTTCCTGGGTGATTAGTATTCCGTACCTTCCTTGATTAACACCTCCCAAAGTGTTGATATGATCTTGGCAGAGATGACTATGATGACACTAGACCACATTCTTGACACCAGAACAATAGAATATCTACTTCTGTAAATGCTAATAGTAAGAACTTCACTACAACAATTCTGTATGCGCAGTAATGATTGTAAATGTATTAAGGGGTTTACTCTACATATAACCTATAGAGACATATAAGATGCCCGCAATAGCCCTCGCCGGGAAATATTTTCAGATAAGCGGTACACCACTAGGGGGTACTGCAACCACCCCACTGATCATCACAGACAGAAGCCGCTATGCTAGAACTGCTGATATGATAGTTTTGTATGCTAAACATGACGCGTTAGTACAATGATCCATTGGACCATCTATCCTAGATGGAACATATCCTGCAAATGTGATTTGGGTCTCCATACACCTTCTCCTGCATGTTTATTCTGTTATATGTGAATTAAGATTATGAAACGTACCAATGTTAGATGTTGTGAATTTGGTGATCATCTGATTTGGTTTATCATTACTCCTATCTGAAAAGAATTGTTTTGAATGTATTGGAGATCATTTTGTATGAAGTTTGTTTCCAGCCTCCGTCTAGATCGGTTGCGCTATAGTGACATTACTTTCACGAATCGTTCTCTAGACTACCCTCATAGTGCCGGAAGCCCAATAGTGCGGCGATCAACTCATGCACTACTATTGTGGAGCGACGATAATAACACACTGACAATAAACAATTTCTCCCACAAGCATATGTTTACTCGGACTGTGCACATTCCATCATGAAGAGCAATCCTCATGTGGTTAAAGACCGTTAGGGATGCCCGGCACGCACCTTCCCCCAACATCAAAATGTATGTATGGAGAGGTGTGGTGCAGCGGCCAGGGCAGCTGACTTCGGAGCACAGGGCTCACGGTTCGATCCCCGGCTCCGGCGGCAGCTCAGCACCATGTGACTGGGCAATAGCTCACTTAATTTCCACGACGGCCCCCAGCGCCTTGAGACCCATAAGGGTGAGTAGTTCGCGCTTTACAAATACGGATTTACATTTTTTATAACACATTGACGCACCATGCCAAGATGGCCGAACCATTGGAATCCACAGGGGAGGTTCTATCCCTTGGTCTGTCTTCTATGTTAAGTACCAGCAACGTTGTTGGCACAGCACTTCCAGAGACACCAAGGCCGTGCACTGCGTACTCGCAGGACGAGGGAAGACGATCCCAACTTAAATCTATGCCTGTAAAGAGCTCCATGGACAATCATCTGGAGGATAGAATATAATTAGGGCACACATTAAGGGATAATAAAGAGAGCACTTTCTTTCACCCTC
The DNA here is from genome assembly GCA_963921515.1 of Calotriton arnoldi. Lineage (NCBI taxonomy): Eukaryota > Metazoa > Chordata > Amphibia > Caudata > Salamandridae > Calotriton > Calotriton arnoldi. The sequence continues at coordinate 1,030,975 of CAWUFW010006312.1, read as the reverse complement.
TATTTTAGGATGGGGCACCAGGTTAAAGCACCACTTTTTTAAAAGGACACGGAACCGGAGAGAAAATACGTACTACTGGCTATACTTAGGCAATTAGCGAAATACAGGACATAACCCCAGAAACCAAGTCGGGTTGGAATTATCACTGAATTTAAGGTAGGAATAAAACGAGCACATATTCCTCAATACTCCACCTTATAATTGTTCGTAGGTATAAATGCTGACATACTCTCACCTTCCTTGTACCTAGAACCTCTCAAGACAAGATTATAGGTGTTGTATTTTGACACTTACTAAACAAGTAACATGTTCACTATGGAAGCACATTATATATTTAGACACTTTAATTATATGGCCTTGACAACATGAGGGTCCTTGGCAGGACGTTTAAGGAGACATAGTTTAATTATCTTCATACTCACACTGCACCGTATCATGCTATGCGACGCTTGAAATAAAAGGAGAGAAGTAACTAATGTAAACAATATCATGAAGGTAAAGATATTGTATATATACATGGGGCAAATCCCCTGATATACAAGCAATAGACGCTAAGAACAAGCTGATCTCGCTCAAGTTGAGCAGAATTTCGTATGGGTTTCCACTAGCGTACACCTAAATGAACAATGGCTTGCTCATGTCACTAAAACACTACGGTGTGCATATGCAGGTGAGAATGTACTTATATATGCGACTAACATGTACACTTGTATATTTCCTTAGCCCTGAAGAAGTCGCGGGTCTATCCCTTGCTAAGCCACAAAACACGTGATGGCTAGGAACCTCAGGAACTAAGTGGAGTGCAAACAGACACCGTCCACTGAAGAAAACGAAATAAAACAACCATAAAATGAAAAAGGAACACCAGTGTGATTTACAACTGTACCATTTATGTCTGTAATCTTAACGTGTGCAGAGGACGAGTATCGACTGTATTTGTGGCCGTATTGACTGCACATTTGGGGATTTGGTGGTTATCCCTACCTTGTTGCACCGTACTGAATCAGAGCTAGAACCAGAATTATATGCAAAAATACCTCAGAGCGCCACACTCCTATTTCTCATCAACACTTTCTGTGTTAAAAGTATAGGAAGCAGTACAGGGAGCAGTATAGGAAGCAGCATAGGAAACAGTATAGCAAGCAGTATAGGAAGCAGTGTAGGAAGCAGCATTGGAAGCAGCATAGGAAGCAGCGTAGGAAGCAGTATAGGAAGCAGTACAGGGAACAGTATAGCAAGCAGTATAGGAAGCAGCATTGGAAGCAGTATAGGAAGCAGCATAGTAAGCAGCATAGCAAGTAGTATAGGAAGCAATGTAGGAAGCAGTACAGGGAGCAGTATAGGACCAGCATTGGAAATAGTATTGGAAGCAGTATAGGAAGCAGTACAGGGAGCAGTATAGGAAGCAGCAAAGTAAGCAGCATTGGAAGCAGTATAGGAAGCAGCATTGGAAGCAGCATAGGAAGCAGCGTAGGAAGCAGTATAGGAAGCAGTACAGGGAACAGTATAAGAAGCAGCATTGGAAGCAGCATAGGAAGCAGCGTAGGAAGCAGCATAGGAAGCAGCAAAGTAAGCAGCATAGCAAGCAGTATAGCAAGTAGTAGAGGAAGCAACGTAGGAAGCAGTACAGGGAGCAGTATAGGACCAGCATTGGAAATAGTATTGGAAGCAGTACAGGGGGCAGTATAGGAAGCAGTACAGGAAGCAGCATAGGAAGCAGTATAGGAAGCAGTACAGGGAACAGTATAGGAAGCAGCATTGGAAGCAGTACAGGGAGCAGTATAGGAAGCAGTACAGGAAGCAGCATAGGAAGCAGTATAGGAAGCAGTACAGGGAACAGTATAGGAAGCAGCATTGGAAGCAGTACAGGGAGCAGTATAGGAAGCAGTACAGGAAGCAGCATAGGAAGCAGTATAGGAAGCAGTACAGGGAACAGTATAGGAAGCAGCATTGGAAGCAGTACAGGGAGCAGAATAGGAAGCAGTATAGGAAGCAGTATAGGAAGCAGAATAGGAAGCAGTATAGGAAGCAGTATAGGAAGCAGTATAGGAAGCAGTACAGGGAGCAGTATAGGAAGCAGCATAGGAATGACATTAGAAGAGCTTTTTGGGCTGAAAAAACAAGAGGTTGTCAGAATTCATTGCAGCACTACCTGAAAAGCAACCCAAGACCTTCTGGGACCTCATGTAAAATGCTTGGAACAGCCAAAAAATTAGTGGCAAGCCCTGTTGAGGAGGAAAACTGAGTAGAGTACATAACAACACTGTGTAGTGTAAAAGGAAACCACATCGATTTGGAGAATGTATATATATATTCACTGAAAAAACCATAGGTTTCAGACACGTTATAGTTACAAATTAGCATTTAAAAAACCTTTGAAATTCACTGAAAAAACCATAGGTTTCAGACACGTTATAGTTACAAATTAGCATTTAAAAAACCTTTGAAATTCACTGAAAAAACCCTAGGTTTTAGGGACAGTTATAGTTACTTGGACATTGCACTCGTACAAAACCCGTGAAATTCCCCCGTTATAGTTAGTTCAGCTAACTATAACTCGCGCCCGCAATGCACTGCTGATGACGTCACATATTACATCACTCATGACATGGTCAGTGACATCACTGATGACATCACTGATGACATCTCAAATGACATCACTGATGACATCATCCAGTGACTGTGTGTTTCTGTAAAGTTTAAATATTTTTAAAATATATAGGAAAAGACGTATTGAAGAATGAGTGGGTGTGTAAGTGTCTGTATGGATGATTTAGTAGGTGCGTGACTGACTCTATAAGTGAGTGATTTAACGTATCTTACTGAATGCATGGGTTAGTGACTAAACTGGGTGTATGTCTGTATCCGTCTGTCTGTTGCTGTATAAGTGGCTGCATGTGTTTGTGAATAGCTAAATGATTTTCTATATGAGTTATTGAATGCTTGTCTGAGTATCTGTATGGGTGCCTGAGTGTTTGTGTGGGAGGGGTGTGTGCAACTCTGTGCATAGATGTGTGAGTGGGTGATTCACTGGGTGGATGGTTTCAAGAGTGCATCTGTGATAGACTGTATGGGTGGGTAAGTGTGTGTAAGAGTGTGTTAGTGAGTGAATGTATGTCCCAGTGGTACATGTGTGAGTAACTACATATGTGAAAGGCAGTATATATGTGTGTTGGAGTATATAAATAGCTATAAGCAAGAGTGAGTGATTGTGATAGTGGCTGTATGGATGAGTGTGTGCTTGTATCAGTGATTGTATAAGAGCGTAAGAATGTGCTAGTATTTGTATGAGTAAGTGAGCTGGTGTGTGTATAACTGTATAGGTGAGTAAATGGTAGTGTGTTTAATTATTTGCATGACTGACTAGGTGTGTGAGTACCTCTATGGATGAGTGGCGGTGTTTGAGTGTCTATATAGGAGTATGAGTGCATATGATAGTCCTGTACTGAGTGACCGTAAGTATGAGTGACTGTACGGGTGAGTGAGTGGATGTGTGTGTGTAGACCTAAGAATCAGTGAGTGGGTATGTAGTTATTGGTGTTGGAGTGTCTATGGTTTTGCGAATGGCAGTCTGTAATTTAGAGTGGGTGTATCAAAGGTTATATTAGGGTGTGAGGAGGTGCATCAGATTATCACGTGGATGATGTCATCAGTGATGTCATTTGAGATGTCATCAGTGATGTCATCAGTGATGTCACTGACCATGTCATGAGTGATGTAATATGTGACGTCATCAGCAGTGCATTGCGGGGCGCGAGTTATAGTTAGCTGAACTAACTATAACGGGGGAATTTCACGGGTTTTGTACGAGTGCAATGTCCAAGTAACTATAACTGTCCCTAAAACCTATGGTTTTTTCAGTGAATTTCAAAGGTTTTTTAAATGCTAATTTGTAACTATAACGTGTCTGAAACCTATGGTTTTTTCAGTGAATTTCAAAGGTTTTTTAAATGCTAATTTGTAACTATAACGTGTCTGAAACCTATGGTTTTTTCAGTGAATTTCAAAGGTTTTTTAAATGCTAATTTCTAACTATAACGTGCCTGAAACCTACGGTTTTTTCAGTGAATTTTAAAGGTTTTGTAAATGACAATTTTTAAATGTATTAATTGTTATATTAATTTTTTTCATACTGATTTACTACATTTTTAGAAACAATTTTTTTTACATATTTTATTTGTCAAATTACATTGTAATTACATTATACATTACATTACAAAAAATACTTTCTCAGAATGAATTACTTTAGTTTAAATACTTTGCAGATAGGCAATAGATTTTTAAGTACAGTAGTTACAGTTGTTGCAATGGGCAACACATTTTCAAACACAATGCAACATTCAGCTCAATGTGAATTTCTAGTTAAATGCAATTAGTTACTTTATGGATTACTTTTGTAACCACAGGACTGGATCCTAGATTCAGTCCTGGTACATCTCCTGTAGACAGTTGAGTAAAAGCGTTTTGGTTACAGTCGTGATTTTTAAGGAATATTATTGTATTTTAAAAGTTGACACTGAAACTTTTTCTCATAGAATCACCAATGTTATCCTATGGAAGGAAATTCACTTAGCAGGTAAAAACTGTTATCGTTACTTTTTCTTACTCAGTGTTGGATCCTGGATCCAGCACTGGTGCATCTCCTGTAAACAGTTGAAAGAATGCGTTTAAGTCATACAGGCGATTTTTAAGGAATATTTGTAGTTTGTGAAAATCAACACTTTGAAACTTTTTGCTGAAAACCAGTCAATGTTAGCCTATGAAGGAAATTCAAGTTACCGGTAAGTACGGTTAAAATTACTTTTGAGGATCAGTACTGGGCTTAAACATGCAGCACTGAGGTCTCTCCTGATAACAGGTGAGTAAATCGGAATTCGTATTTCGGCTGATTTTAGAGGAATATTTTAAAGTTCCAAAACTCCACACTTAGAAGAATTTCCAAGTGAAACCAGTCAATGTTAGCCTATGAAAGGAAATTCAAGTTACTGGTAAGTACGGTTAAAATTACTTTTCAGGACCAGTACTAGGCTGAAAGATGCAGCACTGAGGTCTCTCCTGATAACAGGTGAGTAAATCAGAATTCGGATTTCGGCTGATTTTAGAGGAATATTTGTATGTTTCAAAAATCAACACTTAGAAGAATTTCCAAGTGAAACCAGTCAATGTTAGCCTATGAAGGAAATTCAAGTTACCGGTAAGTACGGTTAAAATTACTTTTCAGGATCAGTACTGGGCTGAAAGATGCAGCACTGAGGTCTCTCCTGATAACAGGTGAGTAAATCGGAATTCGTATTTCGGCTGATTTTAGAGGAATATTTTAAAGTTCCAAAACTCCACACTTAGAAGAATTTCCAAGTGAAACCAGTCAATGTTAGCCTATGAAGGAAATTCAAGTTACCGGTAAGTACGGTTAAAATTACTTTTCAGGACCAGTACTGGGCTGAAAGATACAGCACTGAGGTCTCTCCTTATAACAGGTGAGTAAATCGGAATTCCTATTTCGGCTGATTTTAGAGGAATATTTGCACAATGGTGAAGGGAGGGGCGGGGCCTGAGGTGACATCTTTGCAAACGCGCCCCGTGGCGCGTTTTAAGTTGGGGGATTAAGTTCCCTTGAATCCTGAGGGTCCCTAGGGGCCAACTAGACCACCAGGAACCTCCAATATGCGCCGGGGCTGCGTTGCAGAGACGTGTAGAGAGGCCACACCCTTTTTACACCTCTCTGCAACGCAGCTCTGTGGCGCTTTCTGGATGTACCTGTTGGGCTAGTTGGCCCCAGGGACCCTCAGGATTGAAGGGGATTTAATTCCCCATCTTAAAACGCGCCACGGGGCCTGTTTGCACACATGTCACCTGAAGCCCCGCCCCTCCCTTCACCACTGTGCAAACGCGCCCCATGGCGCGTTTTAAGTTGGGGGATTAAGTCCCCTTGAATCCTGAGGGTCCCCGGAGTCCAACTAGCCCACCATATACCTCCAAAAGCGCCACAGAGCTGCGTTGCAGAGAGGTGTAAAAGGGGTGTGGCCTCTCTACACCTCTCTGCAACGCAGCTCCTGGCGCATACTGGAGGTTCCTGGTGGGCTAGTTGGCCCCCAGGGACCCCCAGTATTCAAGGGGAATTCGTTCCCCTCTGCAAACGCGCCAGGGGCGCGTTTGCAGAGTGGTGAAGGAAGGGGCGGGGCCTGCGGGCCGATCGTTTAAAAAAAAAAAAAAAAATTGTCCCCTGAAGGGGGGCTGTGTGGCCCCCCTTCCTTTTTCCTGTTTTTATGCCCTGGGGACCCCATCCCCCAGGGCCTTACCCCTTTTTTTTAATTTGTAATTTAAAAAAAAAAACGGGAAGGGGGCCGCGTGGCCCCCCTTCCCTGGGCCTGTATTGGCCCCGGGGACCCCATCCCCCGGGGCATGGCCTCGTTTTTATTTATATTCTTTGGAGGGGGGCTGCGTGGCCCCCCTCCTCTGGCCATTTAAGGCCCCGGGGACCCCATCCCCCGGGGCCGGCCATTCGGTTTTTTTTTTTTTTTTTTTTTTGGGGAGGGGGGCCGCGTGGCCCCCTCCCGGGCCACTACTTGCCCCGGGGACCCCATCCCCCGGGGCCTGGCCTCTCGTTGGGGACTGTGGGGGGGTCCCCAATCCCCCCACAGTCCCGCCGGCTCCCCACGTCCCTTGGGAGCCGGCATTGCTGTTCCACATGGGGAGCAGCTAACATGCTGCTCCCCATGTGGAAAAGCAATCTGCTTTGGATATTGGAAGAGAGAGCAGGTTTCCTGCTCTCTCTTCCAATATCCAAAGCAGTTTGCTATGGCAGGACGGGAGCCGCGAGGCTCCCGTCCTGCCATAGCAAACTACAGTGTCCCGGGGGTAGGCACCCCGGGACACTGCAGGAGCCGGCCCTGGGGGGTGGTGGTCCTCAGGGCCATCAAGGGCTCCAGGAGGGGGCCGCGCGGCCCCCTCCCATTCAGTACACAGCCCCGGGAGGTGGTGGTCCCCGGGGCTCTGGGGTCCGTAACGGACCCCCATATTAAAATGTTTAGTGCCCCGGGGAGGTGGTGGTCCCGGGCGTGTGGGGGCTGGAGCCCCCCACACAGGTTTAATAATTTTTTAAAAAAGCCCGGGAGGTGGTGGTCCCCGGGGCTGCGGGAGGGCTCAGAGCCCTCCCGCACCATTTTTTAAAAAGCCCCGGGGTGGCGGTCCCCGGGCTTGGGGGCCCTTTGAGGCCCCCACACATTAAATTATCCCCCACCATGCCCCCGGGACTTGGGCCACCCGGGGGCCAATTAACATCGAAGCGCGGAGACCGCGCTTCGATTTTCGGCAGGATTCGCGCACCCTGAGCGCATCCTGCCGATTTTTAAAAAAAAATTTTTTTTTTTGCCCAAGGGGTCCTTGTGGGACCCCTGAGCAAACCTAGGGGGTCAGGGTGTTTCTACCCTCCCCCTTTGTGCGCTTTGCGCACTTGTTTCTGTCCCTCGGTTCTACCGAGGGACAAAATGGCTGCCAACATTTCCTGAATCGGAATGTTGACAGCCAGCTGACAGCCAATTAACATGCAGCTCGTGATCGGGACGGTGCGCGCAGGGTGCGCTCAGGGTGCGCGAATCCTCCGTGCCCATAGATATATATGTACTTTTACTTTTTGATTTTCTCAGCAACTACTGAACGGATTTACACCATTTAACAAAAGGGTTCTTTCTGAACCAAGAACTACCTCTTTGCCAAATTTGGTGTAATTCCGTTCAGCAGTTCGGGCTGTAGCCGTGTCTAAAGTTTCCTATGGGAAAATGCATGGGGAAAACGCGTTTTGGGACCCCCTTTTTCTCGGCCCCCGCTTGACGAATCCCCCCGAGACTTTCAGGGTAGGAGCGGACCGGAGCGCCCCACGAAGTTTGAAAATTTCGCGAAGATACGTCAACCGGCAAGAGAGTTATTTCAAATAGAATGTCGCGGATTTCCTATGGATAATAGGTTGTAACTATAACTATCTACTGGCGACCGCCAGTAGATAATATAGGGATAAACACCAACCAATCCTAATGCAAGAAGATTTGATACCAACAATAAAAAATGTTGAAGACTTGATAAAGAAGATAAAAAAGTCAAGAGCCCAAGGGCCAAACAGCATTCCTGCAAGTCTATGGGCTAGCCTTTGGGCTCAAGTCCTGGGGCCTTTGTATGAAGCAGTTATAAAAGAGAACAGATTCTGGCGAGCCTGGCGAGAGACAACCAGGTTTGCTGGACCCTGGTTTGCACTTTTAATTTTCCCTTACCTAGTTTCCTTTGTGTTCTGCAAAGCGCAGGCTTTCGGGGCTACTCCCACCGATCCTAAAGGCGATTTAATGCGGCTCATGGCGCATCCACGCAGCTCATTGGGAGAGCATAGACACAAGTCAAATTTAATTTCCTTGTATTTTGCACTCTGATGCAGTTAATAGGAGGTGCCTAGCTCCTTCGATATTGGGCGCCATCTTGAAAAGGTGAAGTACCCGTTTTAATGATTTCATGCTTTCACCATTATCCCTGTTATTTTGATTCTGTTTAATTTACCAGTAGTTGTCCCTCCCAGGGGAGCCTGGCGAGAAACAACCGGGGTTGCTGGACCCTGGTTTGCACTTTTAATTTTCACTTACCTATTTTCCTTTGCGCTCTGCAAAGCGCGGGCTTTCTGGGCTACAGCCACCAGTCCTCGAGGGGGTTTCATGTGGCTCATAGCGCTTCCGCCGTATGCAGACATAATATCGAGTTTTAAATATCGATATGCCATAATAGCGATGTTTAAATTTCGATGTGACAGAATATCGACCTGCAAGAATATCGTCAACAAGAATATCGACATGCAGGTAAGAAATATCATTTTACTTAATATCGAAGTTAGAAATATTGTAAGTAAAAATATTGTTGTTTATAATATCGATTTTTTTTTTGTGTGTTTTGTATGTTAGTATATGTGTTAAAAGTATAGCTTATTTTTCTAATGTATGTTTGAATTTTTTACCAGTAATTAATTTTATGTTAATTAATTTTTGCGTATTTTAGTTCCGCAGGGGTTGTGGGTTTATAGGAGAATAGGGTGGGAAGTAATTTAATTGAAATGAATTAATTAATGATTTTATTAATTAATATTTTTGTATTTAATAATTTATATTGTTAATTGTGTTAATTAATTGGTTATTAATTAATTTTTAATTGGTTATTAATAATTAATAATGAATTGGTAAATATGTTAATTATGTAATTTTTTTAGGAGGGGTTTTGGTTTTATAGGGGAGTAGGGTGGGAAGTAATTTAATTATAATTAATTAATTAATAATTGTATTAATTAATATTTATGTAATTCATATTTTATATTGTTAATTGCGTTAATGTTTTTAAATTAATTAGTTATTAATTGGATATTAATTATTAATTATTTGGTAAATATTTTAATTGTGTAATTTTTTTAGGAGCGGGTTGTGGGTTGATAGGGGAGTAGGGTGGGAAGTAATTTAATTTTAATAAAATTTGAATTATTTTTTTATATAATATTTATTTAAAGTTATTTTATAGTGTTAATTGTGTGATCTAATTTATTTTTGATGGTTTTTAATTTGCTTGTTAATTGTTATTAATTAATTAATTAATTGTTAATTAATTATGTTAATTGTGTAATATTTTATAATATTGGTGGTGTCGTTTATAGGGGAATATGGTGGGATGTTAATTCTTTTTGACAAATTAATTATTTGTTCATTAATGTTAATTATTTTGCAGGAGTGGGAATACTAAATTATTCCCCTCTGTTATCCAACACTTTCCCTGCTGTTGCATTTGCTGGAGTGGGAATAGTAAATTATTTCCTTACGCTATCCAACACTTTCGCTAGTGTTACACTTGGTGGAGTCAGAATAGTAAATTATTCCCACCCGCTATCCAACACTTTCCCTACTGTTGCACTCGCTGGAGTGGGAATTGTAATTTTTACCCCCCCGCGCTATCCAACACTTTCCCTACTGTTGCACTCGCTGGAGTGGGAATAGTAATTTTTACCCATCCGCTATCCAACACTTTCCCTACTGTTGCACTCAGTGGAGTAGGAATAGTAAATTTTACCACTCCGCTATCCAACACTTTCCCTACTGTTGCACTCTTTGGAGTGGGAATAGTAATTTTTACCCCCCCGCGCTATCCAACACTTTCCCTACTGTTGCACTCGCTGGAGTGGGAATAGTAATTTTTACCCATCCGCTATCCAACACTTTCCCTACTGTTGCACTCACTGGAGTGGGAATAGTAATTTTTACCCACCTGCTATCCAACACTTTCGCTACTGTTGCACTCAGTGGAGTAGGAATAGTAAATTTTACCACTCCGCTATCCAACACTTTCCCTACTGTTGCACTCTTTGGAGTGGGAATAGTAATTTTTACCCCCGCGCTATCCAACACTTTCCCTACTGTTGCACTCGCTGGAGTGGGAATAGTAATTTTTACCCATCCGCTATCCAACACTTTCCCTACTGTTGCACTCACTGGAGTGGGAATAGTAATTTTTACCCACCTGCTATCCAACACTTTCGCTACTGTTGCACTCAGTGGAGTAGGAATAGTAAATTTTACCACTCCGCTATCCAACACTTTCCCTACTGTTGCACTCAGTGGAGTAGGAATAGTAAATTTTACCACTCCGCTATCCAACACTTTCCCTACTGTTGCATTCTTTGGAGTGGGAATAGTAATTTTTACCCCCCCACGCTATCAAACACTTTCCCTACTGTTGCACTCGCTGGAGTGGGAATAGTCATTTTTACCCATCCGCTATCCAACACTTTCCCTACTGTTGCACTCACTGGAGTGGGAATAGTAATTTTTACCCACCTGCTATCCAACACTTTCCCTACTGTTGCACTCAGTGGAGTAGGAATAGTAAATTTTACCACTCCGCTATCCAACACTTTCCCTACTGTTGCATTTGCTGGAGTGGAAATAGTAATTTTTACCCACCGCTATCCAACACTTTCCCTACTTTTGCAATTACTGGAGTGGGAATAGTAATTTTAACCCCTCCGCTATCCAACACTTTCCCTACTGTTACACTCCGTGGAGTGGGAATAGTAAATTATTCCCCTTCGCTATGCAACAATTTCCCTACTGTTGCACTCTCTGGAGTGGGAATAGTAATTTTATCCCCTACACTATCCAACATTTTCCCTACTGTTATAGTTAATGTAGTGTAAAATATTTTTATACAAATAAATATTAATTTTAATATTTTAATTTATTATATATATATTTTATTTTTATATTTATATTACAGGTTTATGTATATATATGTATTTATAATTTTTATTATGTTTCTAACATTTTATAATTAAATAAAATAATTATTTATTAATATTATTAAGTTAATATATATATACATTTTTTGAAATATGTATGTTTAATTTTTTTATATATTACATTTATTATTTATCATTTTTAACTTTTTTAAATAATTCTAACTATGTGGCCCATTACGATGTCGGGCGAAAGCACTACTGCTGTGCTGTCGGAGTCAAAAACCGCCAGTTACCGTCCGCCAGCTCCGGCCCACATGCCCGCCAAATTAGGATGTGAAAAGTCAGCCAAACACCGCCCGTAAGCCAGCGACGCCATCCGTCATCAAAGTGCGCCCGTTCACGTAGCGGCGCGAGCCAATGGAGACACACCGTCCGACGAAATGATGTACCGCCCGGCGTACAAATTACGATGCCACAACCAAACAGCTCGAGATACCAAGGCGGAAACTCGACTGCTGAGTACGGAGACCAAAAATGCGGGCCACCCCAACATGAATCCTGCACTCCAGGCCATCCCCATGCTGTACCTGATGCACCACCTAGGAGTGAACGCACCACGGCGACGCAGGTAGGCAGACACACAACAAGGGCACGCAAACACTGCACACAATGCAAGGACGGAAAAACTGCACAAGGGCCCCCCAGACACCCCTGTGTGGACAGGACACATCCACCACTGCACCCACAAATGTCCCACCGGTCAAAATGAAACAACTCGCAACAACCGGGCACACACCACCCGGGACCAGGAAGTGACGTCCCCGTCACGGCACCACAGCGCAGCAGCGATGACGCAGCTACACATGCGCACAACGCAGAGGCCAAAGACAGCGCCATGCATGGGCCGCACACAAACAACACAGGGTCACAACTACACAGCCCACACACCAGCCCCACCCTGAAGGCACATGTCACGTGGCATTCCTGCATCAGTCATGTCCCCAACCGACAACTCACAGTTGCCAACCTGATGTCACACAACTGTCCCGAACAGGGGAGTGATGTGACGCCAAAATAGGACACACCCTTGTGTGCAAAACATGGCGAAGAACACAGCGGCTTCTACATAACAGCGCAGAATATGGACCTCGTCTGCAAAAGGCACGCCAGTACCATCCAAAAATACCTATACCATCCTGCTCGCAATACCAAGACATGCAATACACAACATTGAAAAACCCTGCTGCCTGAGAACAGGTGTTTCCAATTACTACACCCACACAGAAGCCCCAACGTATAGCGGAAACGCAGTGTCCCGCCCACACACGGGAGAGCAGATAGCACTGAATGTCCTTCCATTCCCACTCTGAAATCACATTGCAACAATCCATGCAGGAGAATGGAGCCATTGTACCAACAAGAAGCCAAACAGAGCCATGCAGAGTAAACCGTCCACTGGGCAGATAGCGCCTAACATGAAAAAAAGTTAATAACACAAAAAAGACATTATACCACTCCTCCATGTGGCTCAAATGCAAGTAATCTGGAAGGAGTCAGACACCACTGGCCTTGACCATTCATTGAAGCATGTGGGATGAGGGCCTGTGTCCTCCGCACAAGCTATAACCCAAGTCCTGCCTCCGTACAACCATTCCAGAATTCACAGCATCGTCGGAGGTTGCACTCTGTTGACTGCACAGCCAGCCGGAACACGCCATCACATCGCCCTGTAGCAAAATGGCTGTTGCACCACTGCTTCCCAACTACGCCGGACAGATGCAGCTGTACATTGAGAGCCTGCTACAGATAGTGGGCTGTAAAAATCTGGCCATGCTGAACGTAAGTTACCGAGTAACTTACCGCATCGCAATGTTCAGCTGCGTCATCCCCGTCTTCTACTGTCGGAGGTGTCCGTTCCATTGTCCTGTGGATTTATGTCTCTCCAACCCGGCATGTCCAAAGGCGGACCTGGTACAACTGTTCGCCCCCCTGGACGCCCACAACAGGATCTGTTCAGTGTATGGGGGCATGGCGTATGTGGCTGCAATCGGACACACACTGCAATGGGACCAGTGTGCCTCCACACAACGTCTTCTGGATCACAGTTTCATCGAATGTCATCCAACATGTCCCATCAGGCTCCTACAAGGGACAACTTACGATGAACACATTGCCAGCCACCATCCGCTTCATTGGATGGCATCCATGTTTACCATCAATGCCATTGAAGCCCTGCTGGAAGGTATCGCATACCTGACAACTTGTCAATTCATCGGGCCCCGACGCAATACCCCCAATTGAACAATGATGTTCAACACCGTACCTATGCTTGGCTTTCGCACGGACTGGACAGTTAGCTGTACAACAACTATACCATACAACCTGCAACAAACACCACACCATCAACTCCACTGCCATAACATCGGACATTTTCGGGACATGCACTCTGTTCCTGACCATATCCAGTATCTCTTCATGAACAGGGGGAGGCAGAGGGATGGGACTTGTGTACAGTAACCACATGGACAATACTGCACGAACAACTATGCCATAATATGTATCCTGCGCACATGAACACATGCACCGGTCAGTGCACACCAATCTGTCTGCTGTATTACGTGAGAACTGTCACCTCACCTTTGCCTGTACTTCCGTGCCAGGACTTTTGCATGGACAACAAATGCATCCCCCAACAACATGACCCCAGTGAATGTGTCATGTTCAGTAGCCACCACATTGCAACAACTAGTGACACGCTGCTGCATGCACGTAGGCTCATGCTCAGATGTCACCTCTCACGCAGGTGTGTCGGAGTAACTATTGTAGTAAACCTGTACCATGGAACTGAGATGTACTGTGCCTATGATGTCAAGCTGTCTGGTAGGCAAAATGAATACTGTCTGTGTCAAAGTCTACAGCTCTTTAGTAATTAGCAAATGTACATTAGCATAGCAAGGGCAAGGCAGTTGTAACTCTGAAGCCCTCATCCCACAGTCAACAACTAATCACATCTACCCGTACCCCCTTTTGTATGTGTAATCATGCTAAGTATATCCACCACATGCATTTCGCTGCCAGTAGTGTCCACTATACTGCATCACAGAGGACGTAAGTCCAAATACATGGCTTGAAGCAAATATGTGACTCTGCTGAATCATTTCATGAACACAAGTACGAATGAGAGAGGATGAGAGTGTGTGAAGTACACGACAGTCGTGAGATGACCATGTAGTCCAGTGTCATTGGATGTCAACGCATATGAGTAGCCGCAACAGTGGACACAGTGAAAAACCACAGCTCGTGGGCCAGGACTTGTCAGACCCTGAAGTGGCCCAACAGATCATCAAAGAAACACTGACGGCCTGATCACTACAAAGCACAGTCCTACATATGTCTACAATTTCCTTCACAGTCTGACCTCACACTCAGCAAGCAAAAGTAGGAGCCACGCAAAAGCATGCTACAGCAATGCCTGACAAAACACACACGACATCAGTGTGGGTGGGCAGGACTGCACAGTGAGTAAGAACTGCAGTAATTCTGACAGGCTCAATTGAACAAGGCACAATCTTGACAGTCACACACCCTGCAGATACACAACGTCAGAAACATAACAAGTAGGAGTCAGCATGAACTGCAAGGACACACCCACACACTGCACACTGTGCAACATACAACACACACATGTGATCACATTCACAGACCTGAACACGGATACAAACATCCACCATGGGCCTGGGTAACACATGTGTGTAGTCGACATTGCCACGGCACACACACACGCCAACACTACCCCAAAGTCACACCACTCACACCACACACACCAACACCTCCCAAATGCACACATTGGAAGTAAGCCATGTGCCCAGGCACAATGTACATCACAAGACTAACATACACCTACACTGCTGGCCACACAGCAAGTAAGCTCACACATGCCCGCATACTCTGTGCATGCTGCCTCTCATCCTGTGGCTAGACTCACACCCTGTGCATTGCTTGAATGCAAACATGACACGGATACATTTCCCCAGAAATACCACCAAATACATGCAGTCAATCCGTGTCACAGAAAAGCATATTCATCACACACACAAGTAGCAGAGTCTGAAAGAAGTGAAGTCCCTGCCACGTGTACAACACATTGGAATGTGAGACCAGACATTGCAATTGCTGAGGTACCATACACGTCATGTGCCTCACTTAACCATGCACACACTGCAACAACTGCAATCATCAACTACACAGATACAACCGACTATAGGAACAACAGCATCCAGTCACAGATAACATAGACAGGCGGCATAATTTATCAAGCCCAGGGACAGTGGCCAGTGCGATGTGCCGAGTAGTGACACGAAGTGCTGCGTATGCAATGTGTGTGAGTGTGCCCTGCCATGGCCACCAACACTGCCATGGCAGTCACAATTGCCATCACAGCCACCACTGTGTCACAGGTAGATGTGTGAGTGTGCCTACCATTCAAACAGGATGCCAGTACGACTCGGTGCTGTGTGTGTGCTATGGGACAGTTGCAGGTCCGCCCCTGAGAGAGTAGCACAACTGTGGAAGACACACATGTGTCATGTGAAGCGGGAGTTCCGCTTGGCCCAGGTGGGTGGATGTGACGGGTAGGTGCACACATGCATTGTTGAAACACACTGTGTTGGGAGGATTCGGGAGCACTAGATTACCGCTGTCTTGGGCATTTGGAAAGACCACCTGTCTGGGGATGGATGTGAACTCGTGTGTGCACAACAGGTGGGCACACGATCAATGCTGCATCAGGTGTAGACGTTAGCCCACCCTCTGTGGACATGCTGGATACTGCTGTGCATCCGACAGGCCCTTACCAGGGCACTCACATCCCCTGTCCAACAGGTGGACCCCCAACATTGTCCACCTGCACAGGCGACCCAGGGCACGGGATGGCAGTGGAGCTTGGTGGGTGGGAGGTCATGGCGCGCTTATCCTGGTCACATCTCGCAGGCAACCCCTCCTCATTGTGCAACATGGCACAAGTCAAAAATAAGTAGGGGGGGGCGCACACTTCACACCCGGAAGTGACGTCACGAAAGGTGGCTTGCACCATCTGACTTATTGCCTATTTTCCCCCACCCGTTACATGCCATTGCAACAGAGAAGCCCGCGCGTGCACAAGCAGTTCCGAGCTCGCCCCAGAGAGGCCAAAGAGTGAATGTGTGGGTCCATTAGCTCCAGTTCCCGTGCCCGCGTGAAAAAAATTGCTGGCACGCCGTCCACCCACGTGGCAACCCGAATCGAGACCTGGTGTGCAGCCAAAGTGTCCTATTGGCTTAGCGATATGTGTGTGTTGCATGACAGTTGTTGGTGGTGGATGGCTCGGAGGCCCGTCACCCTGAGGCCCATGTCCCACCACATGGGTCCCTAGTCAATGGCAGCGGTTGTAATGACAATGCACGCCGGGGTGGGTCCACCTTCAATCTGGGATTTTGGACGCGGCCTGGGCCGCTAGGGCAGCTACAGCCTCTGTGTGTTGCAGGTGGTGTATCCGGACTGCGGAGCCTGTCATGCATTGTCACTGTTGTCCTGGTCTCGAGTCGGGGTACCACGCTGGTGGACGGCGTCCCACCACTGATTATACCGCGAGACAGATAACTTGTTCAAATGGACCCACACATCCACTCTTTGGCCTCTCTGGGGCGAGCTCAGAGCTGCCTGTGCACGCGCTGTCTTCTCACATGCAAACGCATGTTGGGGTGAGCGAGGGGAGGCCATCAGTCTGACGGTGCAAGCCACCTTCCAAGATGTCACTTCCTGTCGTGACGTCAGCGTCCCCCCACTTCTTCTTTTTAGGACTCGTGCACTGCTGCCGTCAGATGTGCCACTCCCCAGGGGGGTGGAGAAAGGGACAGGAATGTCAGTCTAAGATTGGCCCAGTTGAAGGCCCACCTTGACTGGGGGGGACAACCATTGGACAGTCTGGTGTAGCCCACCCACGCGTACATGTGGGCCCTCCATGATCTATGTCACCTGCGGCAAAGTGATGTCATGGGCAATGACGTAATTGAGGAGAGCTGTCTGCCCCACGCACAGATGGCGCATCAGCTCAACAGACCCAGCACTGAGGGCAGCAGGGGTCACATGTGCAGGGGCAGCTGTGCCTGGTGTGAAGGACACCCTATCCTTCATCCCTGTGCCGACACGTGTTGCACCAGTGGAAGTGGATGGGAGGGCCGGCATTGGCCTCCGCGTGGCTGAAGAGGACCCAGAGTCCACGTCCCTTGTGTTAGCAAACATGGATGCATCACCTCTGTCCTCAGATGACGCCGAAATTGCCGTCTCGGCCTGTGATTCATCCAGCACACATCTGGCCCCTCCGAGGCGCTGGTCACAACTGTCTCACTCAGCACCTGTGCAGCTGCTACATCCGATGCCACCCCAATGTTGAGCGTCCCCTGTCCCTCAGCACCCAGTGGAGATGGCACATGAGAGAGAGCGAGGTGGCCTCACTCATCTGGCATCAATGAAATGGACATGTGCAAGGGAGGCAGCACAGAACATTCCCAAATCCACATGTTGCACGATACCTGTGCGATTGTATACAGCCACCATAATCAACACCTGATGGCTGGCGTACAGTAAAGGAAGCCGCTAATTAGTGGCACAAGTGTTGTGCACATAGCACTACACCCGGCCTGTGTCACCCTGCGACCATAGCCCCAAATCGCGGTGTGCACACCCACTGTCCTGATGGGGGCAAGGATGACCACTACGTAATTAGGCCAAATACATACCTGCATGGAGCGGAATGGGAAACTAATCACACAGACTGCAACATGACAGGCCACAATGGCCATGAGCCTATGCCGGATGTGTAAGTACCAGAGTCATGAGGTGAGGCATCGCACACATGTGTCCGAACGAAATCAGAGTAGGCACAGTGCCCCTAACATACATGTGAATTGCCACTACAGCCTACTACAGGTTGTTCCTGAGGGCTACGACTCTGAGTGCATTGAGAATGCAGAGTGCTCAAATTGCATCTTGAACCTCAGGACTAGCATATGCATGTCAGATGCACACAGCACAGAGTGCACTTACAACACACTGCATCACACAACAAACGGCACATTGCCCAAAATATGGGTAGGCTGTGGACACATGCTGCCTCTCACCACAAAAGACACCATCTCACAATACTGTACACTTGCTTGCTGCTGATGCCCCAACAAACGTGCATCCGGCACAGGCTGTGTGACTGTCAAGATGCAGACCATTACTGGTGAAATGCAGCGCCAGGCTGATCTGACAATACGAGGGGGCATCCCCCGATTCGTCAACGCCACGTAGTGGCCCATCCGGCAGATGCCGTCACACCCTTTGTGGAATTGGCTGCACTGGCGGTCACACACAAAGGCATCAACTTTGTTGCAATGGCTCATCACAAGCCCTTGGGCTGGAGGACTTCCAACTGCAGGGATGGTACACAGGAGGCTTGGAATGTCACTAATGCACTTCTCAACATCACCCACATCCACCAATCACAGTGGCATGCTGCTGACCCATCCCAAATACTCCGAGACGTGCAACAGAGCCAAGGAGTAATCGGACATGGCCTAACAGCATGTGTACACCACACGTGAATGCATGCTGCTGGGAGTGTGTACACAGTACCTGTCCAACCCATTCACATGCATGTTGCCAGCACATTGAGCAATGTGTAGTCTGCCCACATCTACTGTCCATTGTCAGGTGGACCAACACAAAGATCACAAGGCAACACATCTTTGTGGGTGTACCCACTGTGTCCAACACTGCGCAGCCCTCAACTTACTCGCCCTGTGCATGGCCCACCCCGCAATGGAGGTCACATTCAGTGCCACTATCTCTCACACACAACCCTATCACAAGGCATGGTGTGTCCAAGCGACAGGGCTGAGTTAGCGCATTTCAGGAGGGTCCTGAACAGAAGACACATCTAACCCACTGTGCAGTCTGTGTTGTCACCTACTGGGATTGTGCGGTAAATGTGCAGCCCAGGTCTGCTGGGACTGAGAAGGGCAGCATGGTCCCAGCCTGCCATTCTCACAAGCAACAACTGCCCTGAGACCTGCATTGCCAAGTGGCTGCGTCACTGGATGTCTGACATGAAGATGCCATGTACCACCACTCGGGAGGGACATACATGGGAAAGCACCAGAGAGGCTACATACCCCTTCCACCTGTAGTAAGCATGGTGAGCAGTGCATGTTGGAACCCCACAGGCTCTGACTCATAGTGCTGCGGATCAACGACATGTGTGTCCCCCACATGCACTCCCACACACACTGTAGTTGTCTTTCACACACAACTTTTGCAAGAAATAGCCTTGGGCAGTGTGCGTGGAGCTCGGAATCCAGGATCTCCAGCTCCTCGCTGGTGAGTGGACCTGGACATATCTTCAGAGTCGTCGACGTGAAGGTGGACAGGTGGCAGCAGCAGCAGGTGTTGTTGAGGGATACCAGGCAGCAGTCCCTGGAAGCTGTGGTAATGCCGGTCTCCCTCCCACACTCATGTAGCCCCCTGGGGCTGTTTCAGTGGGTCAAAGCTGCTGCAATTGGTGTACCATGCCTGCCTGCTTCAAATGCAGATGATGGCCTGCTCCGAGCTGTCCCGGGACGCTTACCTCCATAGTCGAACACGCAGGGTGCAACCGCGAGGGCCATTAGAGTTGGCCTTAAGGGCCTGGCCCATGGCGGGTACAGTCCGCTGGTGCCATGTGGACTCCACAGTATTATGTGCGCCATGCATCTGCAGGTGTGGCCATGACTTGTGTGTGGGAGCAGGTCCACACTGGACAGGGCCACTACATGCTGTGTGCATAGGCAGGGACAGCCAGTGCTCAGCCTCCACATGTCTGTTGGCACATCATCATGTACACATTGTCATGGGAGGATGGATATGCATATGCACACACATGCCATATCTCTCTATGTACATCTCCCACTTGGCACGTGCAATGTTACGTGTCACTTGTGATGTGTATTTGCATTCACACAGCTGTGTTGTCATGGAGCTGTCAATGTGTACACCTGTCAATGTGTTTTGGAGGTGTGATACGTACAGTGCTGTACATTGGGTGAAGTAGGGACATCATTGACTGTCTCATATCCCCTTGTGCAACAGGACCCACTTGTTTGGGCCGCTCAGCCTGTGTACATTGTGTTGTTGGTGTGTGCCATACTCACCCAGCCTCGGAAGCTGTGTCAGGCACAGCAGCTAGGTATATTGCCGTGGTGTTGCTGCTTCCCAAATTTGCAGTCTGATATCATCATCATGCCTTACAAGTTATTATGGCCTAAATCCACATGTGCATGCTCATAGCAATGGTTTGTGTCACTGGTCCTTGCTATTGGTAAGGGGACCTGTGTAAGTGTATTGTGGCTGTGCTGTCCCTACTTGTCAGCTGTTCTGTGATTCAATTGCTTTGTCTGTAATTTGTGTTTTGTGTATGTGAAAATGCCATGTGTTGTGTTGCATTGACATGTGTCGACTTCCATCTGTCCTAGGAGGAGACCAAACATACATCGCCCCTACCAATTGCTGGCAGACATGGAGGATGTGGAGGTAATCAGGAAATTCCGTCTTGACCGATCCACCCTGCATCACGTATGTGCCTTGTTGGAATCCCACCTTCGTCCTCGCAGGGTGTATCCAACTGCATTCACCCCCATGGCTAAGGTGATGGCTGCACTGCATTTCTTCGCCACTGGATCATTCCAACACACAGTGGGCAGTGGAAGTGGAATGTCCCAGCCCATGTTCAGCATGGTGCTACGGGATGTCCTGTCAACCATGATGATGTACAGGAACCGGTACATCCAATTCCCCAGGGCACGTGATTTGGCGGCAGTGAAGGGTGCTTTCTATGCCCTTGGACGGATCCCCCACGTTGTTGGTGCAATTGATTGCACCCATGTTGGCCTTGTTGCACCACAGGCCATGGAGGACATTTATCGCAATCGGAAGCACTTCCACTCCGTGAATGTGCAAGTGGTGTGCCTTGCGGACATGGTCATTACACATGTGTGTGCGAAGTTTCCAGGATCCGCACATGACTCGCACATCATGCGCAACAGCATCCTATCATGTCTGATGACCAATCTGCAACCGGACCGTGCATGGATTGTTGGTGAGTATGTGTACTCGTGTGGCGTGCTGGGTGTGCAATGCTGTCTTGTGTCCAGTTGGAATTGCAACGATTCTCTGTGTTCCTCACACCCAGGTGACTCAGCTTATCCGAACGGGCCTTGGCTGCTCAGCCCATTACGTCATCCTCGGACACCAGCTGATGTCCGCTACAATGAGGCACATGGGAGGGCCAGACGTGTGGTGGAGCGGACTTTTGGACTCCTCAGATTCAGATGCCTGGACCGCACCGGGGGTGCACTGGCGTACTCACCACAAAGGGTGTGCCAGATAGTTGTGGCATGCTGCATGCTGCACAATCTTGCGTTTCGCAGGCAGATCCCCCTGATAGTGGATGACGGTGATCAGCCAGGGCCCCCGCCTGCAGACCAGGACGGGTCCAGTGACGAGGACAGTGGAGAGGAGGAAGCTGTTAATGTGCGTCAGCAGCTCATCGCCCGCTACTTCACTTGACGGTGAGTGACCATGTACGACGGCTGATGTAGCTGTAGTTGTGCAGGTGTATGTGTGCATTGTCACAGAGGCCTTTTGTTCACTGAGTGCTGTGTGGCAATGGTCCATGTCCAGGGTAGTATGCCACTGACAGTGGCTGTAGCATTGTGCCCTGTTGCTCTGTGAGATGTGTGTACATTGCTTGTAGTTGATGACAAGTACTGTGTGAAGAGTGTGTGACACACTCATTCAATGGACTCTTGTTCTGTTTTTCACCCCTAGGTCCCTACAGCCTCTCCTGGCCTATCGACATACCACACAGCAGATGCATTTCTGATCATGGTGACGGTTGCACATCGTTGAATAAACACAGAGCACATACAGCAGAATGTGATCAAGGTGTATTTATTTACAGCGGTGACATGCGATTGTGGGCAAGGTGATGACAAAAGTGGTGCATGCTGAAACAATGAGTTGACGGTCATAGCTGCGTGATGGTCAAGGTGTACCCATGATGTTCTATGTCCACAGTCCAACAGACACATGCCATTCACATGGCAGTGTGGGGTAGGATCGTAGTCCAAGTGTATGCAGTAGGTGGCCAACGTGGCTGGCTGACTCACTGGCGTTTGGAGCGTGCAAAGTCCTCTCTGGACACCTGTTTCCTCTTTGGACGGCCCCTTCCATGTTTCGAAGGGGGGGGTTGTGTTAGTGGGCTGCTGGTGCTGGCTGAGGACTGCTCACTCGCTGTGGACGCAGGGGAACATGATGTTGCACGACCCTGCGTCACAGCACGTGGTGGCGGAGGTGGTGTGGCTGGCCTTGCTTGGGCCCTCACCACCACCACCAGCTGGCCCATGAGGTCCACAAGTTGGTCCATACGGGTCACGAATTGGCCCATATGGGCATCCATGGACCTCAACACCCCAAGGACTTCCCGCGTGTCGGCAGCTGACCTGGCCCATTGTCCTTGGGCCTCTTCATAGGCTCCAAGGACTCTGGCGATTTGCGGCAGGGCTTGGCTCCCAGGCTCAGATGGCGTTGGCCTGACCCTGCTCCTCCCACCAGAACTGCTGCCACCGACCTGCCCACTTGCCACATTGGTCACCCCGGTCCTCAGTCTGGCTCCCAGGGTCGAGCCCGACGGGCGTGCCACCCCTTGCGCTGGTTGAGTGGTCAGGGATAGCCTGGTGGTGGTGGTGGTGGTTGCGGCGGTGGTGGTGGCCGCAACGACCGTGGCAGCAGGGGTCTGGGACTGGTCAGCAGCCCTGGGTGAAGGGTTGGTAGGTAGGAGGGGGCCTGGGGAGCGGTTGGGCCCTGCCACACCAGATGTGCCTGCTAGGGGGTCCTCGTCCGAAGAGGTGTCCAGGTCTTCCACAACTGTGAGTCCGGGTCGGGGGCTTGCGGACTGGCTGTCTCCCTCTCCAGCATCGAGCTGTTCGGCACCTGTGGGGCGGATAAGATAGGTTATTGTGTTGCACCTTGCAAAGTTTGTATTAGTTGTCTGACATTCACAGTTTGTGCACTGTCGTGCACAGGTTTCCCAGATGCGTGTGTGTGGATATACATTGTGTGTATGCGTGGGCAAGGCAATGGAACTGTGTGATGTGATCATGTGGCATGGGACGGATTTGCAATGCCAATGGGTGTGTGTTGCTGTACTCCTACATTTTGTGGCTTGGGTGTATGCGTGCTCCAGCCCCACGACGCTTTTGTGATGTAATATGGTTTTGGGGGACATGTGTAACGCTTCGACACACAGATTAAAAGTGGTGTACAGCCCCGTGAACGCTTTTGAGGTGAAATCTGGTTTTGGGGTTCAAATGTAACGCTTACAAACGCACATGGCTAAAGGGGTACAGCCCCGTGTACGCTTTTGAGGTGAAATATGGTTTTGGGGTTCAAATGTAACGCTTACAAACGCACATGGCAAAAGGGGTGCAGCCCCGTGAACGCTTTTGAGGTGAAATCTGGTTTTGTGGTACATACTGTGACATATGGGTGCAGATGGGGACATGTGTTTTGGCCACATGCCACGGCAGAGACAAAGGTGTGTGTATGTCTCACATACCCAGCATATCTGCTCACTGTTATCATTTAGGGACATTACACTGGAAGCATTGTAGTGAGTGAGTGATGGTTGTGTGCCACACAACGTATTGCAGATGGGACGATTCCTTGGTGTGCGTGCTACCCTCAGCCATGTGCAGCAATGCAGTGCTCTTGGGGTGTTGACTACATTATGTATGTTGTTAATCACAGTGTGACGTGCGCTTCAGTCACTGCGGACACATTATTTGTCATCGGCAGATATCTTTGCTGAACTACTGTATGAGGGCCAGCTGTTCCGATGATATACCTTTCATGACACTGGGGCTGAAAGATGAGATGGATGATATGTTGAATGTGCATTGTGTGGCTGTGTGGTTCATGGGTCCAGTGGTGTATGTGAGCATTACTGGGGTTCCACTCTGTTACTTTGAGACAGGCTAGAGTTACATGGGCGATGTTGTACGATGTCAAGGGAACAGGCAGACACGACTACATGGACAAGACTTCGATGGTGTTGCTGATGTGTGTGATGAGTGGCACAGTGCACGCCCTGTGGGTCAGTACTCCAGTGAGACTTGTGCATGCAGACATGACTCCTTAGGTGTTGCTGTATTTGAGATGGCTCATGTGGGCTATGACTCTGTAATTCATGTCCGTGTGCACATTAGTCACATGATTATGGCAGGGAGCAGTGCTGCGTGTTCCTCTGCTACGTGACATGTCCCAAATGTTAGTCGTAATACAGTCCTCATGCCTACAGACAACCCGCCCTGTACAGTTGTCTACCTACTGGTTGGTTTGGAGGGCGCAATGCAATGGCTGCCACATGGTTATGGGAGGAAGGGGTGCTCCATCTTGCTGGTCTGTGGGAGTGGGGGCGGTGTTGTGAGTTGTGGTGATGGCTTACCACCCACAGGAACCCCTCCATGTACAGTAAGATATCTACCTGACGGCTGAAGGTGTGCACTGCAGTGGCTGACACATGGGTGTGGGGTGTGCTCCATCTTGCTGCGCTGTAGGACTAGGGGCCTGGTGGGTGGTGTACTTCAGCTGTCCCTCCTCCGACCCACAGACTTTGTGTTACGGCTACTTACCTGTTACTTGTTGGTTAGTGCAGCTATGGCTGACACATGGGTGTGGGGTGTGCTCCATCTTGCTGTGCTGTAGGACTAGGGGCCTGGTGGGTGTTGTACTTCAGCTGTCCCCCCTCCGACCCACGGACTTTGTGTTACGGCTACTTACCTGTTACTTGTTGGTTAGTGCAGCTATGGCTGACACATGGGTGTGGGGTGTGCTCCATCTTGCTGCGCTGTAGGACTAGGGGCCTGGTGGGTGTTGTACTTCAGCTGTCCCCCCTCCGACCCACAGACTTTGTGTTACGGCTACTTACCTGTTACTTGTTGGTTAGTGCAGCTATGGCTGACACATGGGTGAGGGGTGTGCTCCATCTTGCTGCGCTGTAGGACTAGGGGCCTGGTGGGTGTTGTACTTCAGCTGTCCCCCCTCCGACCCACGGACTTTGTGTTACGGCTACTTACCTGTTACTTGTTGGTTAGTGCAGCTATGGCTGACACATGAGTGTGGGTGTGTGCGGTGCTCCTTCTGGCGCATCTAGCGTACAAGGGGACCTGGGGGTAGTAGCGATGCTGGCTGACTGTACACATGCCCCCATGGTTTTGTTAGTTGGTAGCTTTGGGCTGAGTGTGTGGGAGTGTCTGTTGCATGTGTGAGTGATGTCTTGTGTATTGTGTACTGGACATGGGGATGTTTGTCCCTCGGAGCTGTGGCATTCTGGTAGTGCATGTCAGTACATAGCGGTGTGCTGGTATACATTTGTTTGTACTTACCAGCCTCCACTCCCCCTGGTATTCCGGTGAGACTCTCCGGATGTAGGATGCCTCGCACCTTCTCCTCCCACGCCTTGAAGGTCTTGAATAGCGCAGGATTTGCTCCGCCAGTCCTGTCAGCCAGCTGCCGATTCTTGGCCTCCTTCTTTCTGACCACGCTTTTCAGGTCGTGCCACCTCTTAGTGATTTCTGCTCGGTTGCGTGGCACGTTCCCGACTGCATTCACCTGGTCTACGATCCTGCTCCACAACTGGTTTCTGGTGGCTACTGGTGTCTGTTGGACCTGGTTCCCATAGATTTGTGGGTGCACCTTGATGATCTCGTCGACCATGACCGTCAGCTCAGTGGAAGTGTACTTGGGCATTCTCTGTGCTGCCATGGTGTGTGGTTTGGTGTTTGTGGTGCTGGTGCGGTGTGTGTGTGTGGTGTGTGATGTGCAGGGGGTTTGTGGGGCCGGTGTTTGGTGGTGGTGGTGGTGGTGGTGGTGATGGGTGTGATGGGTGCGTGTGTGTGGTGTGCTGCTGTCCTTTATGGCTCGCTGTGTTCTCTCCTCTCATCTTCGGTTTGTAGTGGTGCAAGGGATTGTGGTCTGTGATGGGGCTTGTTGGCCATGTTGTGTGTGTTTCTTTGGCTCCGCGGATGGTTTCCGTGCATGGACGTGGCCGCCAGGGCTTCCGCCGTGTCAATTTTCATCACTGTTGTTAACGATGGCGGGCGGTGAATTTGTGGATTTACCGCGCTCATGTCGGGGACATCCTAATTTCACGGCTGGTGTCTCGGTCGTCAGGGCGGGCGGTTTTGTGTTGTCGTGCGGGTTTACGTCCGTGGCGGACGGATAATCTTCTACTCGGACATGGACGGGCGGTATTTTGTGTGTTTTTTCCGCCGCGGGCGGTGTTCGCTTCGCGACATCGTGATTGCTCGGTCGGTATTCACACGGTGTAGGCGGGCGGTTTTTTACGGCTATGATAGATGGCGGATTTGTTACCGCCGGGTATCGTAATGGACACCTATGTTTTTATTAATTATATTTATTATTTAATTAATTTTATATTATTTTTAAGACATTTTAAAAAACGATATTTTAAACAACGATATTTTAAACAACGATATTTTGGTTTCGATATTTTTGTACTTACCTTTGTAGAGATAGGATGTCGATATTCTGTCCATCGATATTCTGTACTCGATATTCTTGTAGGTCGATATTCAGTCCGTCGATATTCTGTCAGTGATCCACTTTCGCGCCGCTGGCATGCCAAAGGTGCACCAAAGGCAAGCCCGTCTGCACCTGTCCGCACTTGGACCAAGCTCAACACCAGCCCCCTTGTCAGTTTTAACCTCCTTCCCCCACCAATGCTAACTTATTCCAGAGAGGCGCTTCTGGGACTGAACAACAAAGGTAAAACCCAGGGATGTCTGTGTCTCAACCCCAATTGGGTACCCAAGAAAAAACAATTTCCTGCTCAAACTGTGGTAAATCTGTTCCTTGGATAAACTTCAAATGTAATATGACAATAAGGAACATTAGTGCATCCCCCTCTCCAACTCAGTTAAATGCGCTCTGATAAATGCCAGATCCCTTATTAAACACCATTTTGAATTCAAGGAATTTATGGAAAGTCACCAGCTTGATATAGCCTGGGCCACCAAAACCTGGACTGATCAGTCGACGAGTCCCGATTTAATAGCAGCTACCCCCTAACTTTGTACTTTATCACATAGACAGACCTCTAAAACGAGGAGGGTGCCTCGCCTTATTATTCAGAGATAAAATGCCTGCTGTTGTTAAACAGGTACCCACACTTGAATGTGAAGCTCTTCAGTTAATGGTCCAGCTTTCAAATAACCAATCCTTTCAGGGCATACTAGTCTATTATCATCCAGGCCCTAGGAGAACTTTCATTCAACACAGTGGCACCCTTCTATAGTAGGGCCTGACCAATAACGATTTCACCATGCTGGGAAATTTTAACTTCCACTTGGAAAATCTCGAAGACAGTGATATGCGCAATCTAAATGAAACACTCGAAGGACTAGGATTGCCCCAACTAGCAAAGAATTCTCATACACATAGCTGGCCACACACTAGATGAAGTTTTCACAAATAATCCTTTGGTGATAATGAAAAACTCTATCCCGCTAACCTGGTCTGATCACTACGCAGTCCTGTTTGACATAAAGGTACAGCAAAAACCCAGTCCTGGTCTTTCTCACATTCAAAAGACTAACTCATATGCCTGGAATAAAATTGAAGGTGAGACCCTAAACAAAATCCTGTTAGACACTACACCCCTCTTCCCCAATAATCTAGAACACTCTTCTTCCAACCACACTAAATGGATTCAGTCAGCCATAGAGACCACTATACCCCTAAAACCCCATAGTGCTAGGAGAATCTCTCCTTCTGCCCCCTGGTTCACTGAGAACCTCAGGTTCCAAAAACAAGCATGTAGAAAGCAGGAGAGACTTTGGAGGAAGAGATATGACCCCAAAGAAAAAGAAAAATATAAAATCTGCCTAAGTAACTATAAAATCCTCCTATTCAAAGAGAAAACATCCTACATTACACAAAAGATAATGGCCACTGACAACTCGTCGAAAAAAACTCTTTAGGGTGATATCTAATCTTACCTCACCTCCTACGAGTATCGGCCCAAATAATAACCAATCTTTCTGTGAAACTCTGGCTAACGTCTTCTTGGATAAGGTGACTCAGATTTTCAATAAATGAAATAAGCCTCACCCTAAAATGTGTAACACAATTCAAGTCACCTCTGACAAAGGATCTTCCTAAACTTTTAAAAGTTTCCTCATTATCATTACCACAGGTCGTTTCCTTCATCAAATCCATTAAATCTGGGTCTCCAAAGGACCCATGCCCTCCGTCGATTACAATTCAAGTTGCTGAAACAGTAGCAATGTGCCTAACTGATATCTTCAACTCCATCCTGGAAACAGGAATGTTTCCATCAATATGGAAAGGATCTTCCATACTCCCTTTGTTGAAAAAACCTAACCTAAATCCAAGTGATCCTAATACCTATCGACCAATCTCCCGTCTGCCATTTCCAGCAAAGGTAATAGAAAAGGCTATTAATTTTCATTTAACTAAATTCCTATCAGACCATCAGATGCTTGACACTACCCAATTTGGTTTCAGAAGTGGTCATAGTAACAAAGCTGCTATAATTAAAACAACTGAGGAGAGCAGATCCATAGTCGACGGAGGTGGGAACGCTGCACTAATACTCCTCGATCTGTCGGCAGCCTTTGATACGGTCGACCACAAGGTTTTGGTCGAGCGTCTCCGGGCTGTTGGGATCGAGGGGCTGTGACTGAAATTGCTAGAATGTTTCCTGTCCGGGAGATCTCAAGTGGTAGCATTGGATCCTTTTGTGTCCAAAGCTTTTTCACTTCCATATGTGGTGTCTCTGGGGTCCACACTCAGCCCCACGCTATTTAACATCTATGTTAAGCCTTTGGCCTCACTTATTAGATCATTTGGGCTGGATCTTACTTCTTATACGGACAACACTCAAATTTCGGTCGCTTTCTCTGTTTCAAACCACTAAGCAGCATCCATCTTCCATGACCGCATGTCTGCAGTAGGAGATTGGATGAGTATGAACTGCTTGAAATGAAACACTGTAAAAACTGAGGTCATCATGTTTGGAAACTCCCCCTTCCTAAGGACATCAGCCTGCTGCCAAAAGAACTGGGCTCCCTTCCCGAGCCAATATGTAAAGCCAGAAATCTTGGAGTGATAGTGGATAACAAGTTGACTTTTGGACTGCAGGTTAATGCGGTCACATCATCAACATTTATGTTTAAAAGGTTTTCCCTTTCATCCCAGATAACGCCCAAAAAACTGTTACCATGGCTCTCATACTTTCCAAAATCGACTACTGCAATGCGCTACATCTCAATATGTACAAGCAACATCTAAATAAGCTCCAGGCCCCGCAAAATGCAGCGTCAAGATTACTCACCAGAATCCCCAAATATCAATCAGTCACAAAGGCTATCAAACGTCTTCACTGGCTGCCTGTTAGTGTATCAGTTTTAAAGCTCCTTGTCTCTCCCATTAGGCCCTCCAGGGAGATGGCCCTGAGTTCCTCAAACAGGCTTTTAAATGGTACACTCCAGGAAGAAACTTAAGGTCCATGGGTACCCGGAAAGTAGTTGTGAATAGATTCAAACAATCAAATTGGGGAAGAAGAGGTTTTTAAACTCTAATGCCAAAGAATGGAATACACCCCCTTCCTCTATCAGATCAATCTTAAACTTACTTTTGCTTAGAACAAAACTAAACATCTGGCTTTTCCCTTTACAGAGCTCACGTTTCCATCTTCCTTTAGGTCAACGTCAGCCCGACTCATTAGGACTCATCATCATGAATCTGTTCTAGAAACATCCTAAATTTAGCCTGCTGAACTATAGGACTTGTTCCATGCTCCCTTATTTGTAGCGCCTAGACATCTACGAGTATTTGTTTGCGCTCTAAAAATGCTTATAGCATAACAGAATTCCAGAGAGAGGGAAAGGTAGTATACGGGCCTCAAATGCTAAAAAGGCACCCCAAGAACAGCCGAATAACTACCGGATTATTACACAGATAGATATTCCCAGTAATATCTATGCTAAACATATTTTAAACATTTTTGATGAATGGGTGGAAGAAATGAATATATTACCAAAAATGCACACAGGGTTCCATAAGGCTTATTCCACCACTGATGGGTGTTTCTTCTTAAAACCTCTGGTGGAGAACTATGCCTTACGGAAAGTCCTGCCGCTGAATGTCACCTATATTGATCTAACAACTGCCTTTGATACTGTTAATTAGTCACCACTGTGGAAAAAAATGGAAAAATTGGGTATTCCCACAAGGATGTTGAGATTGATATTCAGACTACATGAGGGTTCACGGGCACACATTATGGGGCCGACTCGGTACGGGAATTTAGTCCGACCGACACGTACCGGCGCTGCACGACCCGCAGAGTACGATGCAATGCATGTGAATCACGACCGACTCGGACGGAACACAAGCCGAGCGACCGAAGCGCACGGAAACCAGCTACCCGGCCGGAAAACCATGCGAATCGAACCGACCAACACGATCCAGGAATGAACCCGACAGAAACGTACCCGCGAACTCCGACCCGCGCAGTATGATGCAATGCGTGGGAAACCAGACCGAGTCGCACGGAGCCCAAGCCGTACGACCGACATGCATACAAAACCGAGCCGAAGCAACCCAATACTCCGCGACTGACGCATACGCCGCACAGGAAATCCATCAGGAACGCAGCGTGAAAGACTCGGATAAGCTTGCACGAGCCAAATGCAGCGTCCGACTCGGTCAGGAGAACGTCTCCTACATGCCCCAAAACTACAAAGGAATAAACACAAAAAAAGGGCCAAACAAGCAATGGCAAAGTCAATAAATACTGGGGGGGAGGAAATGGAACAAAGACACACCCACAACTCCACCCATATAAAGGCCACAAATCCCTACCATGTTCCTTTGTAAATCCAAATGACCTGCCAGCACAGAACACCATCAGACAGCATCCACACACACACAACTCATCCATCACACAAGCCACACACCATTAGCACCTCCCCAATAGCACCCTCACATACACCCAGCAAAACTGACACTCACCTACCCCCACTTGCACACTCACACACACATCAATCCCCACCACCACCCATCACCATGCCCCCAAAGAAGAATCCAAAGTTCCTAGACAGTGAATTGGAAGTGTTGGTAGATGAAATCCTCAGGGTAGAGCCACAATTGTTTGGTACACTGGTCCAACAGACCCCCATGTCGCAAAAAACCAAGATGTGGGAGAGGATCGTCGACAGGGTGAACGCACAATCACCATGTTTGCGCACAAAGGAAGACATCCAGAACAGGTGGTATGATGTGCGCAGGAGGGTCAAGGCCCTACTCAAGAAGGATTACACCGGCAGTGGCCCTCCTGCCAAACCAGTATACCTCAGGCCCTGGGAGGAGAACGTGCAGGCCATCCTACCACCAGAGAGTGTACATAGACTAGCAAACATCCCAGAACCTGGTAAGTACACAACCAATATACCCAATATCCTGTGACAATACACACACATCACTGTCAAGGGGATAGGCAAACCATGCACCGTCAGCAAAGCCACAGTAACCAAACCAGAATCATCCCAAGACGTGTATGTTAGTTAGACAAACACAATACCTACCATCCCAAAGTTAAATGTAACTGTGTCATCACATGTACCAACCCAACAACAAATAGAGCAAGGCAGCCGCACAAATCTAACCAACAACCACTGTCAGACATTTTCCCACCAACAGAACACCACCTCACATGGAAGCTCACTGAAAGGAAGGAATTCTGTGTATGCTGGTGAAGTCAGTGTAGCCAATAGCATGATGGGAGTTGTAGTCACAGATATTGCTCACCCTCACAATTGGCCCATCAACACCACTCTGAACCATGCTCACATCACAGGGAGTGGAAAAGAACTGACAAGATGGCTGACACTGGGTACTGCTGTGGGGAGCACAAGGCCCTGCTGGGAACTGTGCACCAACCAACAGCAGGACACCACTGACTGACATCCTGAAAGCAAACTTGCACTCCCTGCAATGGAAGCACGTTCCATGGTGGGATGTCTGGCTGGGTGGGAAGGAGGACTGACAGCACTGACCATAGTTACCAGCAGCTCTTCTCACACACACCATTAACACAAACTCCACAAAACTCACCTGGGAGAATGCATTGCCTCACACTCTAATTAATTATCCCACAAAGAACCACCACCCTGGGTCATGCTGTGTGAAGCACAGGGACACTTTTGGGACCTGTAGCCAAACTAACGCCAGGACAACACTGTCAGCCATCCTGTCAGCACAGGCACACTACCCCACAGGGAAGCAGAGTCAGAATGAAGGAAGTATGGGCATGCTGGGAAGGGGGGTGTAGGCATTAGCATGATGGCAGTGGTAGTCACAGCTCAACATCCCCCACCCGCTTGGCCCAGCAAGCTCACACTGAAGCATGCACACCTCACAGGGAGTGAAAAGCCACTTCAAAGATGTCTGACAATGGTGCTCTGTTGTGGGGAGCACAAGGCCCTGCTGGGAACTGGGCACCAACCAACAGCAGGACACCACTGACTGACATCCTGAGAGTCAACCTGCACCCACTGCAACTGTGGCATGCTTCATGGTTGGATAACTGGGCTGGGGGGAGAAGGAGGGCCGGATGTCAGCCAAATACCACCAATGCTGGCCATGCACACACCTCAACATTCACATTGAAATGCTTCAGGTTGGCAGGACAATGTGCTACACCAATAACAACCCCTGACTGTGACAACTTAGGACAATGCAATGTACAGGCCCGCATCCAGAGGTACAGTCACAACTGTCAGGTGTCAGAACCATTCATGCCTGTAGAAACATAACATACATTGTGTGTCTTTTCCAAAAACAGGTGATGATGGGGACACAGCAGCAGACGAAGAGGAGTCCCTGTCCCAGGCTCCGGGGGACCCTGAGCTCTCTGGTGTTGAACATCCTCTGCCCTCCTCAGATGGTGAAGACCTACCTGGCACCTCCGGTGTGAGTTATCATGCAGCACCAGCAGGACCACCATCTGCACCCCCTGCACCCACTCCTCCAACATCTGCCAACACACAGACCACCCCCGCCAACACGGACAGACCAAGGACCACCAATGACAACAGCACAGGGACCCCGGCCCACCGTGAAGCAATGGACAACAATCCCATTACCAACCCCCAAGGGGGCCTAGGCTCACCTGTGAGTGCCACCGCAGGTCCCGCATGTGTGGCCAGGGCTGGTGGGAGGGGTGTTAGGCAGAGGTCGCTGTTTGCAGAGGGGTCTGGACTGCATGATGACCCACAACTGGCACGCATTGCTGATGCGTACCAGAACAGCACCGGAGAGGTCAGCCAGGTAGTGGGGATCCTCAAGGACATTCAACAGCAGCAGGCTGCCCATCATGCCCGCTTGGACTCACACATGTCCCGTGTGGAGACTCACATATCCCGTGTGGAGACACACATGTCCTGTGTGGAGACACATATGGCTGGCATGGAGTCCAAGTGGGACACATTGCAAGAACTGACAGCGGTGCATAGGGACATATTAATATGCCTCCGCCAGATTAGCACCAACATGGCCACACCTCCCTGTGTGCCCACAACATCTGGTGCCGCAACAACTTCAACTGCCACAGGGAGGGAGGATGACTCTGGCAGAGAGTCCTCCGCACCGCAGCAGCCTGCACGTGAGGGTCCCCCCCAAAGAAGAGGGGTGGTCTGAGGAAGGAGAACTGAGAGGCCAATGGCCATGTACATCCCCCAGGAACCCAACACCTGTTCTGGAAATCCACCTTTGTGTGCAAACTGTTCACCTTGTCGAATGCAACACAACTCTCTCACATGACATGGGAGTTTAAGTTGGACCAATGTATCAGATGACTGTGGACTTTACTCCGGACATTCCTGCTACCAACACTTCCAACTCATCTGGGAACTTTGGATTTCAATCCCAATGTCCAGAACCAACCATCCTGTGCACTGTCCCCGCACATGTATGTAAATAAAATCACTAATACACCATTCTTGCCTCTGTTGTGATTCCAACGTTGTTTTTATCATGGAGATGATGATCTGCTAAATGACACTGTGCATGCTGAATGGCCAGCAAGTTCAACACCGTCATGTGAGTCATGGCGACGTGACACATATGAGGGAGACACACCACTAGGGCTACATAGCACATACACACCAGGGCCATCTGACTCATTGCCTACACTGATGTTGCCAGGAAATACAGTGGAATGCACAGACAACACACCTATTCACAGTCTTTGTCAACTAGCCCACAGGTGCAGTAAGCAAATGTCAGTCAGATGTGTGACCACAGACAACGCACATCCCAAAGTGAAGCACAGGTATATTACACATTTGCAACATGTTGTTTCCACTACAGATGCATGGTAATCCTACGTGGATGTGGCCACACAGTCAACAATTGTAGAAGAAATAAAGTCCAGGGGTGTGGGGAACATCACCTGTAGGGAAACGACTGCTTCCACCCTGGAAGTTGAACCATGGTGTCGGGGGATCCGAGTGGACCAAACAACTCTGAAAGCACCCTGTGAAGGACAGACATGACACACAGTCAAAAGCATTGAAGAACAGGACAGAACTGCAATACTCATGCCCAATTCATGTCACAAGATACCTACACAAAACCAAGTTAGCATGTCAACACTGTTGGGGAGTACAGACTACCTGTAAGGACACATCGCTGCACGCTTCCAGTCAAGTAGCACATGGCCACACTCAAACAGCACCAGAGCACCACCAACACATATCATGCAAACTCAAATCATTGACATGACATCTCTGGATACTCACATTCAGCTGAAGAAGTTGGTGATGAGCTGTGTGCGGACATCACCATCATCATCATCATCATCATCATCACTGGCATCGTGGCCCAGGCCAGGATCCTCCACAGGTGGCGGATGTTGGTCATCATCATCCAGGATGAGAGGCAACTCCTTCCGCACTGCCAGGTTGTGTAGCATGCAGCAGACGATGAAAATCTTGCACACCTCTGCTGGGGCATATGGGAGGGCCCCTCCTGTCTTGTCCAGGTAGCGGAAGCGGCTCTTAAGGAGACCAAATGTCCGCTCGATCACTCTCCTGGTCCGACCATGTGCCTCATTGTAGCGCATCTGGGCTGGTGTCACAGGGTTCCTGAGGGGTGTCAGCAACCACGGCATGTTGGGGTATCCGGAGTCACCTACATACAGACAATTGCACATTAGCTGAGTTGGAAAAGAGGGTGGAATATAACATTGCAGAACACACACACTGGTACAAAGTCAGCACCCACCGACTAGCTAGGCACGCTGGTTCGGCATCTGTGACATC
This sequence comes from Calotriton arnoldi, assembly GCA_963921515.1. Classification (NCBI taxonomy): domain Eukaryota; kingdom Metazoa; phylum Chordata; class Amphibia; order Caudata; family Salamandridae; genus Calotriton; species Calotriton arnoldi. The sequence continues at coordinate 995,242 of CAWUFW010006312.1, read as the reverse complement.
ATCCTCAGGATGCGACTACTCCTCATCACATAGGCATTGTGTGCAGAACCGGGGAAACGTGCACACACATGTGAGATGGTCATATCTGCAAGACATACTACCAGAGCATTGATAGAATGGTAATGCTTACGGTTCCTGTATGCCTGCTCATGTGCCTGTGGTGGTACCAAAGCCACATGTGTCCCATCAATGGAGCCAATGACATGTGGCATCCTCCCCAGGGCATAGAAGTCACTCTTGACGTCAGTGAGTTGTTGACGTTTAGGGAAATAGATGTACTGGTTCAGGCATCTCAACATTGCCTCCAAAATATCGCGTAGCACACGGCTGAACATGGTCTGTGACATCCCACCAGCAGACACTACAGTGTGTTGAAAGGTACCGGTGGCAGAGAAGTGTAGGGCTGCCATCACCTTCACCTTGGGGGTCAGCGCTGTAGGATACGGCCGGCCAGCCTGCAAATGTGGGTCCAACCGCACTGCCAAATCCTCAATCAGCTGCCTGTTGAAGCGGTACCGTCGGATGCAGTCACGTTCAACCATTGTTGCAAGGTCAGGGAATGGTCTATGGACAGCTGGTGTCCTGCAGTGCATAGGTGAAATAAGAAATATTGTCAGTCACCCCACATATGTGGCATTGACCATACTCAATATCACATGATACATCATTACAAGACACAAGTACTTGATGTGTGTGCCGTTCTGTATGGACATATATGGCACCTACATGGCCAACATCAAACATCACAGTTCAACATGTGTTGACAACAAGTTCCAGCTCGTGCTATGGGAAATCATTAGGCTGTGTCACAGTACCCATGTACTGCTGTCACGTTCAAAACACACACCACAGTGACAAGTGAGCACAGATGTGCCACAGGCATCACAGCTCATTGACAGGTAGATTCCCAGGGACCCTGTATTGCCACATGGACATTGGCATAACATGGCGTATCATGTACACATCAGCAATACAACCATGACTCACACAGGTAGTGGTCCCTGTTGCCTCTGCAGGACAGACATGGACGTCTGTGACACACACGCACAACAACAAAGTCGATGCACAAACAACGTGGATGTGGAGACTGTCTCCCATTGTGCACATTGAATCAGAGACATCTAAAATACAACATGCACACAGACTGTGGAGGGCCATTACTAATGTGGCAATGGGTCACCCTGTGACGTACATACCTTCCCACATGGGACTCAGGGTGTATGTGATATGACATATACAACCTGAAAATGTGACCATGCAACATGCCCTGAACTGAACAGGTGCACATCACAGTGGTCATGTGCACAACACACAAAGGAATCTGTCCCCATGAACACGTGCACGGCCTGGGAGTGGCTGCCCACAAGTGCCACCAAAAGAAACACAGGTTGACCCCCATACACACACAGGTAATGCAGCCTTACATGCCTTAGGATACAGTGTGGACAGGCTGTGGTGTTGTAGGTGTGCCCCTGAGTCCCTGGCAAGTAATTGTGGCTGGCATACGTTCACCAGTGACAGCCATGGTGACATATGCGAGGGATTTGTACAGGGACGCGTTGTACAGCAATGGACCAATCGGTGCGCATGCATTGGCCATTGCATATGATGTGTACGGGTACGCGTTGTACAGCAATGGACCGATCGGTGCGCACTCATTGGCCATTGCATATGATGTGAGCGAGTGCAGCGTTGTACAGCAATGGACCGATCGGTGCGCACGCATTGGCCATTGCATATGATGTGAACGGGTACGCGTTGTACAGTAATGGACCGATCGGTGCGCACGCATTGGCCATTGCATATAATGTGAACGGGTACGCGTTGTACAGCAATGGACCGATCGGTGCGCATGCATTGGCCATTGCATATGATGTTGTCAGAAATACACGTTGTACAGCAATAGACCGATCGGTGCGCACGCATTGGCCATTGCATATGATGTGTACGGGTACGCGTTGTACAGCAATGGACCGATCGGTGCGCACGCATTGGCTATGGCCTGTTATGGCAACGGACGCGTTTTCAAACTTTTAACGAGTCTGATGCAGTGAATTCAGTTGGCCACCCACAATAATGTTGCAAATTCATGGGTGTCATGAAGTTGAACTTTTGAAGGATGCTGTGGGCGTGTATAAGTGGTGCAATTCCATGGATTGGCCAGATTCAGAAGATGCAAACAACTTGGACCTATCACTTTGGACACATGGGACTGTATCTGCCTCTGCAGCACACATATAATGCTGGCTGTTCCCCTGAGAGCTCACTTGCCTGCACTACATGCTCCAGGACGACATCTGCCACCACCACTGCTGCTGTCTCTGCATCCCCTGGCTACTGCAATGGCACGTACTGTGGAGAGAGCCCCTGCCTTCAGCACTGAGGAGAACCAGACCCTGCTGGACAGCCTCCTTCCACAGTACAGCAAGTTGTATGGGAAACCAGGGGAGCAGGTGAGTGTGCTGTCCACTGCCTTACTAAATGTGTATGTTGTCTGACTAGCAAGACTTACAGTGTGCACGCCACTGGCTAGCATGCTCACTGAGTAGTTGTCACCCCCCAAAGTGCGTAGTTACATGCACTGAACAGGTATAGTGCAGTAACAGTGCATTCAAACATGCTTTTACTTCCCAGGCAATGATACCATGTAGTAACTGCTGGCACACTGTCCATAGCCATCGTCGCACTGCCTGTGTACATCATGTGCCCCTGTCATTGAGACATCTATATCCAAATGTGTGATGCACGGATATGTTGCATGTGTAGTAATGGCCTTTTCACTTTGTCATCCTCACAGGTTGATGCCCACCAGAAGCAGAAGATATGGCTGACCATCGTCCGGGCAGTGAGATCCGTGGGGATCTACAAGCACCGGATCCGCAACTGCCAGAAGAGGTGGCAGGTCCTTCGGGGCTGGACCCAGAGGTTCGCAAGGGTCCAGCTGAAGCTGTCGCCTCCTCGCAGGAGGGGCGGACACCGGACCCTGACCCCCCACATGCTCAGGATCCTGGCGGTGGTCTTCCCTGACCTGGATGGGCAGCTGAAGGCCAGACAGCAGCAAGGAGGGGGTGAGTCCATGACTGCACTGTGAACTTTGTCTGACATGCTATGTGCTCTTCTCTGGCCTGGTTAAACTTCCACAGTACATCAGTCTTGTGGTCCAGGACCCATGTCTCTCAATTGTGACATGCCCACTCCTCATCTGATACCCAGGTGTGGCCCTTTCAGTCAGGAAATTGTGTCACTTGGGTACTGTGTCCTTGCATTTTGCTTAGCTCGGGGTGGGGGACAGCATTTGTCCCGTTAACTTTGTGGTGGGCTTCATGAGTGGGTCAATTGCTTACACGATGCCTGAGTTCTGACATGTAATCTGCGTGCAACTTTGATATGTGGTCTAATTGCTGGTCTGACTCACCACATGTGCCTGGGGTATTTGGCACACACCCATGCTGCGGGTGGGAACAATGTTTGGGCCTCTGGAGTATGTATATCAAGTGTGTCACACATACTTAGCCACCTGCCTACTGTCCAGGGCTCATCCCTCTTTCACGTGGAGCAGGACAGTCATGCCTACTCCAGGCCATACAATACACTCTGTACTCCCACTCCCGTGTATCAGCTGACATGTTGTGCTCAGTGAAATGTTCCCTCAGGTGTCTGCCTCTGTGTCATTGTGCTGTGGCTCCGTTGTCAGGACTACTGGGGTGTTTATCGGTGAGGGCTCAGCATGCCACCTGAGATGTGACCATAGGAGACGATACTTGTGTGACATATAGGTGTTTGATCACTTGACTGTGCAGACTGGGGTATGCGACTGTGAAGTTCAGGCAGCTGTTTCCCATTCACAGCAGATTGTGAGGTGCTCAGGTTCAGAGGGTTGTGTTTCATGTCTCCCATATGTCCAATTCTTATGACGTGGACAGATAAGAGTTCAGATGATGTGGTTTGTGGGGGATGGACATGTGCACTTGTCAGCTCCAGAACTTGCATTCCCCATGACCTAGGATTGTGACACAGTGCAGACTGTTGTTGGCTGGCTGCCCTGCCCATGTGACTGGAGACAGTGATGTATGACTTTGCAGGCATGCCTGTGCCATGGCATTAAACTCCCTAAGAGTGATCCTGCAGGTGGGTGACATGTGCTACATGCACCCCATTGTGGCATTGACTATCAGGACATGGGTGCATCATGGTGTCTGGTGCTGGTTTGCATCACATTCATTTCAAAATAGACTCTGGCCATCCCTTTATCCGGACACGTGTACTGACTCAGTGGCAAGAGAAGTGATGTGTGCATGTTCACATGTTTCACTGTGTTCTCTGCAATGTCCAACTACTGTGTAGGTGGTGCATGTGTCCACACTGGGGTATTACCAGACAGATGGGTGCAAGGCCAGGAGGGATGTGAGTGCCATGGTTGACCATCAGACTGACAGTTGGCTTCTCCTAATCTGTTTGAGCAGTTTTGGCAATGTTCAACTAAGGATGCCAGGGCTTGCTCTGTAATGTGCTGTGCTAACTGTGCTGTGTGCGGTCAGTGCAGATGACTGATGTTTGTCTGTTTCCCTAATTGTTTGCAGATACATCCACTGTCACAGGAGGGGATAGCTCCACGGACCAGGAGGAGCCGCAAAGCCAGACTGGGTCAGCAGCCGATGAGTGGTCGGAGGGACCCAGTGGCACGGAGGGCGAGGGGAGCCACACCGAGGAGTCCTCAGCACCATCCACCTCAGCTGAGGACCACAGCAGCTCAGAGGATGACTTCCTTGTTGAGGCGGGTGTCAGCAGCCACCACACCCCAGCTAGTGTTGCTGTCCCCGCCACCACCACCACCGCCCTCCCATCGGCTCCCATTCCAGAGCTCCGTGGAGGCTCCCGTGTTCGGGAGCATGTCTCCTTCGTGCCAGGCACCGCACCGCCTGCCCCAGTGTCCCCTGCTGCCCTGAGTGAGGAGTCTGTGTACCTACTTCGCCAGCTCCATGTAGGGCAGACAGCAATGCTGAGTGTCCTCCATGCCCACACCACTCTGTTGACACAGCTTGTGTCATTCATGGAGGGCATCTCATCGGGCATGTCTGCCCTACAGAGGAGTAATAGGTCCATGGACTCCTCCCTGACGACAGCAGTGTCCCTCCTCCAACAGTCCCTCACCCCTCCTACCTCTGCCCCATCCACACTTCCTGGCACCCTACCTGTCCCAAGCACATGCACACCTGCACAATCACCCAAACACACAGACACGAGCAGCACAGGAACACCCAAATCAAAAACAAAACGTGCACGCAAGCATCCTCAGGGGACTGATACCACACCCACAGGGGATGGGGAACAGACACACTCACAGGCATCCACAGTCACTCCACAGTCCTCCAATACCTCTCCCTCCAAGACCCCTTCCCTTGCCTCACCTGCAACCCCACCTACAAAGCAGCTCTTCCTCTGTGACCTCGGCCTCTTCCCCGCCAATCCAGCTGATCCAGCATACAGGGGGAAGAGGAAGTCCACCCACACAGAGGGGAGTGCCCCTCACCCCCGGACACCCTCCCCCAGGCACAGACAGACTGAGGCCCCCACCCGCAAGTCCCCCCGGACCCGGAAGAGCAAGACCCCGCCACTGCCCTGCAGCTCAGCCACCAAGTCTCCTTCCTCCATCCCTCAGGCCCCCACTCCACAGGTTCCCCCACCACACCCTGCCCCAGGTTCCCCCACCCACAGATACACCATCCCCAAAATGATCAGGCCTTCTCCCCTCCCACTTGCTTTTCCAGCACCACACCCCCCGCTGCGCATGTTTGTGCCACTGGTGTGGAGACCGTGTCCTCCCCCTCTGTCCTGGCCACCTTACCTGAACCCCATTCTACTCCCCTGGAGATGGGCACTGCAGTGGAGTCCACTACCACCCCGTCTGACTTGGGCACTGCAGTGGGGAACCTGTCCACTCCACCTGCCCAGCCCACTGCAGTTGTGCCGGCACCCACACCATCTGACTCATGCCCCCCAGTTGTGCCAGCACACACCATGTCAGACACCTCCACTGCAGTTGTCGGTGACTCTCCAGCACCCACTACCCCTTTCCTGCCTCCTTCTGGTGAGCCCAGATCCTGTCCCTGCGGTGCCTGGCCTGCCCCCCGTATGCCCCACCGAGGGGAATGTCCCTATTGTGCATCAGTGCAGGCTTGCAAAGGGTGACATCTGCCACTGTCACCCTGTTTGGACAATTGTAATGGACTGGCCATTGGCCTTTGTGTTTTTGCTGGACTTTAAATGTAAAAGCCACATATGCTGAATAAAGCTACTTTCTGTTCTCTAGTGGTTTTGTTTCAGATGTACATGATGTTGATGATGCTAACCATGCCCTTGCTGCAGTGATGGTGATTTCTGATATCAGGAATATGAATTGTTACTGTGCAGGACCCCATGTGGTCCAGGGGGAATGTGTCCTATCCTGGTGTGTATCCATGTCATCCTTTGCAGCAATATGAGGGTGTCATGTTTTCAATATTTGGCAATGGGATTTCCAAGTTTAATTTGCAATAGCACATCTGTGGCTTACACCCCTGCACATCTGTTGTGCTTGTCATTGTTCAATTTGTCTATTTCCACTGGACATGCAAGTTTGGGCATCAATGGGGAAGGACTCATCTGTATTATCAGTGCAACTTGCTCTACATGTGTGTTGGATCTGTGCAGTTAGTTAGGTGACACTCCCATGACCAGGCTGATATGACGGGGGCCTTCATTTTGTGCAAATTGTTGACTGTGTGACCAAGTGTTCTGCTGACATGATAGAGCCCTACAGAGACAACGTATGGCACAGCTTTCCTTACACAGGAGTGGAATCCCCTCAGTGTGTAATTCCGTGATATTGCCTGAGCCCAAGGTGTGTGTTGTGTGAGCATGTCTGTGTGTGTTCACTTCCATTTTGCTAGGCAGGCTGGGATCCCTAGTGATGTTCCTGTTTGTGATGCTTGCTGAGTTGACCTATGTTCCCCCAAAGTCTTCTCCCTGGGTTCTCTGGGATGTGGGTGCATGGCACATTACTGGTCATCAGGGTGTCACCCATAGGTGTGTTTGCTGTCAGGGCTGAGTTTGTGGGCAAACGCAGATGAGACACAGTCAGGATTCCCCTTGGCACTTGTTGGTTACACAAGTCATGTAATTCACAGTTTGTGGTAGCTTTCAGTGATTGTGACAAGTTGTGTGTGTGTGTGACTGCTGCCACTCCTCAGGGTCAGAGCTGCAATGTTGGAAGTTGTCTATGTGTGTTCTTTGTGGGTGACCTTGGCTTCTTCATTGGTGTGTGACTGTGGCCGGGATCCCATTGGTTGGTGTGGATTTGACGTCATGCCCATGTACGGCGTACTGTGCAGTATGTCAGACATTCAGGAGTCATGTTGACTGGCCATGTGTGATGTGTTTCTGCACCTTAGTTCCCACCACCACCCCTGGGATTGTCATGGGTGCATGTGCAATGTCAGCAGTCCATGTGAGCTTCACTGCTGCACATTGGTGGAGATCAAGGTGTGTGGTGTTGAGTGTGTGCAAATGAGAGTTGTTTCACATCTAGACCGCCGCCTCCATATTGGCCTTGGCTGACAGGCCGTGCTGATTGATTTGTGCATGTGTAGGTGTGATGGTAGTTTGTTGCTCAGGACACATGACTGTGGTTCACAGTGTGGACGACATCTAGCTTTGTCATCACAGTGGGATTATCATGCAGGCCAGTGTCACCACAATGTGGGGTCCCTGGGGGTAGTGCTGTGGTGGGTCTGTGTCTTGCTGTGTTAGTTGCTGTTCCTACAAACATGTGTGACATGTATAATTTGTGCTCCCTCTCATCTTACAATGCCTGATTGCCCACATAGGGGAATCCGATCCATGAGTTACTTTTGTGTGGCACTGTATGCACGTCTGTGTAATTGGTAGTCAGGCCCCCTCATGTGTTGTGTGGTTGCCTGGGGACACTGGCACACCCCCCATCACCTGTTGTGTTTGATATGCAGTGTGGGGCTGCCTGTTTGTGTTTGTGCATCTGCATCACTGCATTGGCATATTTTTAGTGTGCCATTGGCTGTATGTTGTTTGGTGGGTTTCCCCTGCTGTCCCTGTGACTCCTAGGTCATCAGTCAGCACAATGATCATGGTTTGTATGTCCCATTGCTGCCATGGTATGGTATTTGTTCAGCTCACATCTACAGTCTGCACAGGATATCTACATTTGTGTGCCCATTGGAGCAGATATGTGGGTCTGCATTATGATGGTCACTTCTGTCATTGTGTAATTGATGAATGGTCACAATGTCAGCCCCCATGGGTGATGTTTGTCTGCACATGGCCAAAGGTATGTCTTATTTGCACTGCACTGTTTGCCTCACCAAATCTATGTTACTATGGGACACAAGCACTACTATGCCACTGATGTGTTTGTTGTTCTGTGACCAGGAATCATCCATGCTGTTTTGCATTTGCATCTTTTTCCATGTCCACACTTACATTTTGGTCACTGTGATGATGGGGGTTTAGACCCCATTGCCACAATGTTCAAAATGTGCCCCAGCTATGGACCCCACTCTTACCTTTTGGTCACTGTGATGATGGGGGTTTAGACCCCATTGCCACAATGTTCGCAATGTGCTTCAGCTATGGACCCCACACTTACCTTTTGGTCACTGTGATGATGGGGGTTTAGACCCCATTGCCACAATGTTCGAAATGTGCTTCAGCTATAGACCCCAGACTTACATTTTGGTCACTGTGATGATGGGGGGTTAGACCCCATTGCCACAATGTTCAAAATGTGCTTCAGCTATGGACCCCACACTTACATTTTGGTCACTGTGATGATGGGGGGTTAGACCCCATTGCCACAGTGGTCATGGTCTGCTTGCATTGTGGAGGCCACATACATTTATGTGTGTCACATGTGATAGGGGGTCACATTGTATGTTCAATGTCATGTTCAGTGTTGTAGGCATTTGACACAGTCTACACACGCTTGTCATGGTGTTGGGGGGATGTGTTTTTCTGACATTCCTTATGTTGGAGTAAGCTGGTTGTGTCATGCATTACCCGTCCTCTGAGTAGGGGTGGTGGTAGTGGTAGGCATCCAGCCCCCTATGAGTAGGGGTGATGGTAGTAGTGACAGGCATCTGGCACCCTCTTAGTAGGGGTGGTGGTAGTGGTAGGCAACCAGCCCCCTATGAGTAGGGGTGATGGTAGTAGTGACAGGCATCCAGCCCCCCCTGAGTAGGGGTGGTGGTAGTGGTAGGTATCAATTCCCCTATGTGTGGGGATGGTAGTAGTGACAGGCATCCAGCACTCCATGAGTAGGGGTGGTGGTAGCTGTAGGCATCCAGCCCCCCCTGAGTAGGGGTGGTGGTAGTGGTAGGCATCCAGCCCCCTGAGTAGGGGTGGTGGTAGTGGTAGGCATCAATTCCCTATGTGTGGGGATGGTAGTAGTGACAGGCATCCAGCACCCCATGAGTAGGGGTGGTGGTAGTGGTCGGCATCCAGCCCCCTGAGTAAGGGTGGTGGTAGTGGTAGGCATCCAGCCCCCTGAGTAGGGGTGGTGGTAGTGGTAGGCATCAATTCCCTATGTGTGGGGATGGTAGTGGTGACAGGCATCCAGCACCCCATGAGTAGGGGTGGTGGTAGTGGTAGGCATCCAGCCCCCTGAGTAGGGGTGGTGGTAGTGGTAGGCATCCAGCCCCCTGAGTAGGGGTGGTGGTAGTGGTAGGCATCCAGCCCCCTGAGTAGGGGTGGTGGTAGTGGTAGGCATCCAGCCCCCTAAGAGTAGGGGTGATGGTAGTAGTGACAGGCATCTGGCACCCCCTTAGTAGGGGTGGTGGTAGTGGTAGGCATCCAGCCCCCCTGAGTAGGGGTGGTGGTAGTGGTAGGCATCCAGCCCCCCCTGAGTAGGGGTGGTGGTAGTGGTAGGCATCCAGCCCCCCCATGAGTAGGGGTGGTGGTAGTGGTAGGCATCCAGCCCCCCCTGAGTAGGGGAGGTGGTAGTGGTAGGCATCAAGGCCCCTATGGGTGTATATGGCATTGGTGATAGCCATCCCGCCCCTATGGTTCTGCTGTTGCTTGCGTAAGTTATTTCTGCATCCCTATGTGTGTGTGTTATGTGTTGGATACGTGTCGTTTGTTTGTGTTGTGGGTGTTTGACTTACCTTCTGCGCCGTACACGTCCGTACCAGTTCCGGTAATAGATGTAGAGTATTAGTAGGACCTGCGCGATGGGATTCATGGTTGGTTCGTCTCGTTCGGCTTTCTCGTTGCTTCGACTCGTACTCGTCGCTGGCGTGTTCGTCTCGTAGCCGTGGATCGTCTGGTGGCGTGAATCGGGGCTTATGTGCTGCTCTCCAGAATGCTCTGACATGCCGGACATAGCGACGGGTTCGGCGCGTACGGAGTGCGCATCGTACTGGTCCGGCCGGAAGGTGCTGTGTTTTGGCTTCCATGCCAATCGTTTCAGCGTTTACGCATCCGGCTCGGACGTGGAACAGGAGCTGGATTGGGTAAGTACGGCTGGGTTGGAATCTGGCCAGTAATGCGCTTCGTACTTGCTCGTTCGTATGTATGTTCGAATCGGTCAGGAAACACGCGTTCGGCTCGGTTTTTTTCCGGACGAATGGTGTTAGGTGCGCCTCCGCCCGAGATCGGAATCGACCCCATAGTTGGGAAGTAACGGTTCTTCGTCTACAAAAAGTGAAACATCTAATGGGTTAAGGCAAGGATACATATCGTCACCACTGTTATTTTCTCTGTGTATATCAGATGCCCGAAACACCAAGACTAGGGCATGAATATGCAGACGACACAATCCAAACTGATCAACCGCCGTTGGTTTACTAAGACAAATAAATGAATTTTCAAACTATTTTGCAACCAACGATCTGCTAATAAATAACCCCGGGCGGAGACCTCCGCTCCGCCCGCGGAGTGTGCGGAGATTTGCCTTCTCCACGTTTTGCAAGAAATGCGCATGCGCGGGCGTGCGTGCATGCGCAGTTTTCTCAAGCATTACCGGTACGGCGAGGAAGGGGAGGAGGGCAGTCCGGGGATGCCGCAGTACAGAGGTAAGTGGTTTTAAGTTTATTTTTAATTAATGTTAACTTACTTATTAATACGGGGTGGAGGTGGGTGGCCGAGCGGAGTTCCACGGAGTTTGTTTGCAACTCCGTGGACCTCCGCGTAGCACTACTACGCCCACTACTCCCAGGGTTACTAATAAATGCAGCAAAAACGAAAGCCATGGTCTTTGGGAAAAGAATAAAAGAGATAAAATTGAAGTGGTGGTTGAATGACCAACAAGTGGAAACTGTGAGTAAGTATTAAGGGATGAATTTCAATAAAAACCTCACCTTTCAGGGGCACTTTGAGTGTCAGGGACAAAGGTGTGAGGCAATGACCAGAATTGTGGCGGATTAGACCTTCAACTGGGCCACAGGCCAGTAAAGGTACAAACGGAGCCCAATAATATGAAAATTATTAGTCTACAGACGTACAGGAGCGAGATTCTGAAAAATTATTTAAACTCTTTTAAAAGAGTTGGGAATTAGAATAGATTTAGAGACATGCAAAAGGAATAAGAATGTGAAACACTTGCGGAATGTTGAATTCTCTGGAAAAGTGCAACCATATATACAAGATATAAAGGACGGAAACGCTAAGCAGTTAACACTGACGTTGCCATTGGGGCCCGCGCCGTTGTCTGTTTACTGGACATTATCTTAATCCCTTCGCTTCTAGGCCTCCCATCCCCCATGCTAAGCCTTTTTTTGTCTATTTGGGGTTGTTCGCACTTAGGCCCCTGTAATGTTTTGTCCACATAAGGTATCCATGCCAAATTTGCGTCCTTTTTATCCAACATCTTGAGGATTCTAAAGGTACCCAGGCTTTGCAAATTCCCCTAGAGGGGACCCAGAAATTAGCCAAAATACAGCTAATTATTTTTCTTTTAAATAGGAAAAAAGTGCTGCAGCAGAAAGCGTCTGTTTTTCCCTAGAAATGGTATCAACAAAGGGTTTGTGGTGATGAAATCACCATCTTCTTAGCTTTCAGGGACAGGCAGACTTTTGTCAGAAAACCAAAATGTTTTGCACAGTTTTGGCATTTTACTGGGACATAGCCAATTTTTGCTATTTTTTGTGCTTTCAACCTCCTTCCAGTTAGTGGTAGAAATGGGTATGAAAGCAATAATAGACCCCAGACAGCTATACATTTCTGAAAACTAGACAAAATTCTAAATTCAGCAAGGGGTCATTTGTGTTGATCCTTCAAGGTTTTTTTATAGAAACTAACAGTTGAAAATATAAAATACTGAAATTGAGTTGAAAAAAACAGCCATTTGTGCCAACGTTTTCACCTGTAACTTCTTCTAACTATGACAGATTTTCAAAAGCAATATACCGTTACATTTGCTGGACCCTTCTGGTTGTGGGGATATATAGGACTTGTTGGTTCACCAAGAACCCGAGGAACCCAGAGCCAATAACTGAGCTGCGTCTTGCAATGGTTTTTCATTGTGTCCCGGGTATATAGCAATTAATTTGGTAAAATATAAAGAGTGAAAAATAGGTACCAAGGAAACCTATATATGTTTCAGAAATGGGTACAAAATATAGGGGCATATTATCAAGCCAGTTTTCGCCGCGTTAGCGGCACTTTCGTGCCGCTAACGCGTTTTTTTTTATCGCCCTATTACCAAGATGTCGCTAACAAGCGATAGCTTACCGGCGATAGCAATCGTTTTTACTATCGCCGTGCTTGGCAACAATAGTTACCGCTAATGATATGCAAAGTAGGCGTTCCTTCTCAAAATTTCATGAAAAAGTCGCTAACACACCATCGCACTATTACCAATGATGTCCCGGATCCCCGAAGCGATAAAAAAAGTCCCGCTAAGGCCCCTTAGCTGCAAGAAAATAAGACCTGAAAAAAACAGGTCTAAAAATTGAAAAATGGTGATAAATGGAGGTATAAAAGGGAGACCAGCCCATACCCACACCTGAAGACCCACAGATGCCATGGAGGTGCTAATCATTCAGCTCGGAGTCCTAGGAAGGCAACAACCACCACTGCCACCTCCCCCAGGACCACCACCAAGGCAGCGCCAAAGACGACAGCGGGCCCTGCGCAGACGTCTCAGCCTCGCAGACCTGACGCCAGAGGATGCCATTGCCCACTACAGGCTCAAAAGGACATCCATCCAACACATCCTGAACCTGATAGCCCTTAGGCTGAAGCCACAAACACAGCGGAGAACCAACATCCCTCCGCAGACAAAGCTGCTGGCCGTGCTGCATATGTTGGCCTCTGGGACCTTTCAACTAACAACTGCCAGAGTTGGAGGAGTCTCACAGGCAGCCTTCTCAATCTTCCTCCCAACTGTCTTGGATGGCATACTCAGCCTGATACCCCAGCACCTTCACTTCCCCAACACTGTGCAGGAACAGACTGAGACCAAGCAAGGATTCTACGCCATAGCTGGATTCCCACACGTGTTGGGCGCAATTGACTGCACTCATGTCCTATTTGTGCCCCCTGTGGACAGTTCACACATATACCGCAACAGAAAGCACACCCATTCCATGAATGTGCAGGCAATAGTGGACCACCGGGGACTGTTCACCAATGTCATAGCCAAGTTCCCAGGGAGTGTGCATGATTCCTACATCTTCCGACAGTCCATCATAAACCAGTGCTTCCAGGATGGCACATATGGAAATGCAGTCCTTGTTGGTAAGTACTAACTGAACACACCACACGCCTCAACTCCACATTCATGCAACTCACAATTGTGCGAATGGACATGTTACAATCACACATACAACATGTCAATCAACATGCCCACAAACCAGACACAACAACACCAAGAACTGTGGGAACTGTGGCTAGATATGTAGACAAACCATCCTCAAATGCTCAGCCCCTGTGCCACCCATAAGCAAATGTGGTGAGAAGTGGGAACCATGTATGTGCGATGGAGGCACACGATCCATAATGAAAGTAGGAACACAAGGCCCAGTGTGTAGGTGTTGTGCTGGACAGTCGGGAGTAAGCCGACTGCAGACGTGCCCATGTTGGCATATATTGTGTTTCTGTAGCCCATCCTGATGGCAATGGCTGTGTGGGTCACTGTTACACCCGACAATGGGGGGATCTATGTGAAAGTTGCATGGAGGATGCAGAGGCTGGCGAAGCAGCTGCAGGCCACTGTGTACACCTGTAGGTACATGGAGATGGAGGAGTCAAATATGGGGCCTAGGTACCTAGATTTGGGGTGGGGGCATCCAAAAGCGTTGGAACACCAGGTGATGCCACATGCTGATTGTTCTGTTACGAGGATGATGACTCATGTTTCCCCTGGGTATAGCATGCCCCAGCTGTTGATCATCCATGTTGCAAATCACAGCAATCCTACCTGGAAGAGCAGTCTGGTGTGTGGGCATATTGTTGATGTTGAATATGAGCATTCTGTACTTGTTGGTGGTGCTGTTTACTGGCATCCCAAAGCTTGCACCAGCTCCACTCCATGTGTCAGCAGCTGCATCTGCCAACTCTGAGGTTGGTGCTGACCGAGGTGGCATTCATTGCCTGCCATATGTTCCAGTTGCATAGTGGGACAAGGGTGCATGCGCAGTTGGAGATACATGTTTGGAAAATGTGGACTTGCGCCATTGTTGACGACTGCAGTGTTGTGGTTGTTGCTGTCGATGATGGTGTGTAGCATCTCATCGGTGACTGATCTACACCAACTTTGTGGGGGCCTGCATGTGGTCAACGGTGGTTTGGGGTACATCAACAAGGTGGTGCATGCGTAAGTGGTCACGTGGACATGTGCGTTTAGTGGGGCCGTGGAACTGGACGAAGTCTACACATGCAAAGAAGCCGTCAAAGGTGTGCCCTGCCTTGTGGATCAGTGTGCTGAAGATCTGGGACAGTCTGATCTCAGCTAACATTTCCCTGAAAAAAGATATGGATTCCGCACACACAGAATTATAAGTCCATTCAAGATCAGTTCAACACAAATTAATGGTGATTTCCTGAAGAAATTTCCAAGTCCTTTTGTTCTTTTTTTCTTATGTACTTTATTCTTTAATGCGAATGGTGAAAATAGATCAAGTTGATAAAATCCAAGATACACACTCCATTAGCCGACGTGTTTCGTCCTCAAAGGGACTTCTTCAAGGCTCAAAATGTAGTTCAAGAAGATTGCTCCTTTAGGAAGTTTAGTTTCAACATTAGCAATCTTGAGACACAGTTCATAGAAAATGACAATGTTGTCACCAAGAAGAGGACATGGTAGCCCGATGAAAGCGCCTAGCGTCTGTTTCCGAAAAATGCGTATTTTGGAAATTTCTTCAAGAAATCACCATTAATTTGTGTTGAACTGATCTTGAATGGACTTATAATTCTGTGTGTGCGGAATCCATATCTTTTTTCAATTTTGTCTTGGGTTTCCCAATAAGGGAGTGGAGAGGAGTGCACTCCCAGGTTTTCCTGCACCAATCATAACTTTCCTGACTTTCTGACAGGTGCGGTTGTTTGCTCTTGCCTCAGCCCTCTCCTGTTTTTTGTATATAACATTTCCCTGAGTCAAATGTACCAATGTACCTTGAGTAGACGTGGCATGTGAATTGGAGGCTACACTCCAGAATGAGTACGTAGTCCACGGAGTGGACAGTGTTGCGTCTGATGATGGTGTGGGTGAAGCGTTCCTGCCTGCAATGGGCCCTGCATGCGAGAGGGCTGATGACTGTTGATTTGTGGCCGCTCTGGACAGGAAACAGCATGTGTTGTGAATTGGGGCAGGTCTTGCAGCAGCGACAGCAGCACAACTGAACGTGAACCGTGTCTGGTGTGGCCCATTGCCATTTCAACTTTCACATGGCATTGACTGAGAGGAGGGTGGATGAGTGCCATCGATAGATGGGAGAAGAGCCAGTCATTCAACCGCGCAGCGCACACAATTGATGAGGCCTGGGGGAGGGAGTATCAACAGTGAGGCAATTCAGTTTGCAGTGATGCTTGTAATCAGTCAGAAGCAACACATGGCTAACATGAATCCAACATAACACAAATGACACACCACAAAACCATCTACACCAACAGCACAGCCGGCACAACCAATAATGTAAACATCTCGCTATTACATGTTACAGGTGACCAAGGATATGCACTATGCCCGTGGATGATGGCACTCCTCCGAAACCCCACCACCCAGGCCCAGAGGCAGTATAATGCGGCACATAGACGCACCCGGTCCATTGTGGAGCGCACATTTGGCGTGCTAAAGTCACGTTTCCGTTGCCTGGACATCACAGGTGGCAGACTGCTGTACATCCCTGAAATGGTCAACAAAATCATCCTTGCATGTTGTGTATTGCACAATATATGAGTGCGCACAAATGCTCCATGGATCCAAGTGCCTGCTGCACCGGACGACAACCAGGATGATGCTGAAGATGAGGCAGGTGGCGCACACCCCACAGTAAATGCAGCAGGAACTGCCCGAAGGGACCGAATAATAAACAATTTCTTCAACTGAGCACGTCACATTGTGACAGACCCCTCCAATGTATCTCATAGCAAAATGACCGCAATCACGGTGTGTGCTGATAAAAAAATATACACACATACCCTGTCTGCATGTTATTGTCCAGCATGGGTACATCACTCTGAAAAGGGTACGTTGCACAATATGTGCAATGAAAATAACAAAACTTCATCCATGCTGGGAATGTCTCCTCAGTACAGAGATGCTTTTCAGTGTGTCAAATGTGTAAGACTAGAGTCTACATGGTGCAAATTGGGCTACTCAATCCAAAATTGTTGCGTGTCCTTTGTGCAAATCAGTCAATATAGGTTGTCGTCTGTGAATAAATGCACAATTGTAGTCTGTTGGCAGTGGTCAATAATTCATTGGAGTGTGTACGTTGTGTAAAACAATGAGACTGTGGTCGTGCAATGGGGTAAGAGATGAAACTTTGGGCTTGCAATGGGTAAAATCTGAAAATAGGGCGTGCAATGGGGTAAAATCAAAAAATTGGGCGTGCAATGGGGTAAAATATGAAAATAGGGCGTGCAATGGGGTAAAATATGAAATATGGGCGTGCAATGGGGTAAATCATGAGAAATGGGCGTGCAATGGGGGAAATCATGAGAAATGGGTGTGCAATGGGGTAAAACCTGCTTTTCTTTGTGTCCGAAGCAATTACCTTTGAAGCCACGACCACCTCCAGATCAACAAGCCCTACAACAAGTATGTGGACCACTAACTTGACACAGCAGACGGACCACCAGCACCCCTGAGCCAACAACCAGACCGCCATCTCCAAATGGACACCAGGCATGGATGAAGACACCTCATCCGCTAGTAAAGGCATCCACTCGGGGGCCCACACAGACCCCTGGCCCCCTCACATCTACCACAGGGCCACATCTGCCATCGCGCACGAACCACTATGCAACATCAACATCACCTTCAAGACATGCACGTACACAGACAACTTGAAGCGTGCCGAAAGTCATGCCCCTACGCCTTGTGACCCCCACGGATGAGTAGCACACTTAAAAAATCCATGGTTGATTGATGGTTCTCTTGTTAGATATGCAATTATGGTGTGACCTGTGTTGAATGTTGCAAGTTAGTGTGTCATGTGTTGTGAAACATCATTTTCATGGTGTCATTTGAGTGCCAACCAACCTCAACATGTTGTTACATGGCTCTGACATTAAATTTGCTGTAAGACTGTACATCAGTGCATTGATTCCCTCTTAGCGTGCAGATCTGGCCACTAACACAAAAAGCGATATTTTCATTTTCCATCCGCACAATGTAAAAACATCGCGCAACACTTTTTGCCATTAGAATGTTTACTCATGTGACCATTTGCGTACAGATTTTTGCCGCTTACTCAAAAACGGGCCGCAAAGAGACAGGAAGTGATGTCTGCATGCTTCCTGTCTACTGGAGTAGTGTTCTGCACTTTCAGTTTCTCTTTTGAGCACATTGCTGGTTAGTGTGGAGAGTGCTGGAGTTTCTTGGTGGTGTGTGCTGCAGTTTTGTGATTTTGAGAGTGTTGCTGTGTTTTGTGTCCTGTGTATAGTGTCTGTGAAGTGTTGTGTACTCATTTATTGTGTTTTGCTGTCTCCTGTCCTCAATTTTGTTGGGTGTCTGTCCTGGGGTAGTGCAGTTAAATACTTGGGGATATTTCAGAGGCTTTTTTTTCAGGCTGTGGGCTCACAGGTGTGTAGGGAGATGCCGGGTGTGGGCAGGGAGGGCAGGATGTCTGAGGGGACAGTGGGGGGGTTCCTGTGTGTTAGAACTGGGGGTCTCTAGTTGGCAATGGTTTGCACCTTTGTCCAAATAGGGACCCTTGCTTCTAGTCAGGATAAGGGGGAAACACTCCTAAAATAACCCCTGCTCACCCCCTGGTAGCTTGGCACGAGCAGACAGGCTTATCTCAGAGGCAGTGTGTAAAGCATTTGTGACCACATACAGTAATACAGTGAAAACACTACAGATGGACACCACACAGGTTGTTTATGTAAAAATAAGTAATCTTTATATAGACTTATCACAAGACCCAATAGCAAAAATCCACAATACTGTAATCAAAAATAGACTTAAAATGATAGAGACAGTTCACGTTATCTTCAAAAATAGGATAGTCAATCAAAAATAAAGCTTGTAGCAACAAATAACTCCACTTGGAGTTATCACGACGTCGTGACCGGTGGAAATCCCAAAGTACGGCGCCGACCGCGAGGTGCGCGGCGTCGGGCCTGGAGTCGAGCAGACCCACAAAGAACAGTACCTGGAATTCGATGAAAACAAAGACGGTGCACGGCGTCGGGAGGTGATGCTTCGTTGGCGCCGGCGGCGTCGGTTCCTTACGACCCCAGGGGAGGTGATGTCTCGGTTCCTTACTGCAGCGCAGGGAGGTGAGGCGTCGGTTCCTTACTGTGTCGGGGAGGTGACGTCACGGATGGCGGCGAGGCGTCGGTTCCTTACGATGGTGCGGCGTCGATGGATTCGGGGGTCACCCACGTCGAGGATCGGCTCCGCGATGATGAAGCCCTGGCGTCGGTGAAGTCGGGGCTGCGGTGCGAGTCGGGACGGTGCGTCGTGAGCGCCACGAGCGGTGTCCTCGGCTCCGGTGCAGGCAGCGGCCTCGATGGCGGCTCGGAGTCGATGTCGCACGGCGTCGGCAGGCGTCGGGCCTACGGTGCAAGTCGGGCGGTGCGTCGTGCTCTTCACGAGCGGTGCCCACGGCTTCGGTGCAGGTTACGGCGTCGCTCGCCGGCGTCGGTGTTGCAATTTCCCTCTGTTAGCAGCTAAAACAGCAGTTCCAGATGCAGGCAAACAGAAGGGGTGAAGTCTTTGTGTCCCTGTGACTTCAGGCAGGAGGCAAGCTCAGTTCAAGCCCTTGGAGATTCCCTTCTTCAAGATGACAAAGCACAGCAAAGTCTTTTCTCCTGTCCTTGGCAGAAAGCAACCACTGCAGGCCAACCCCAATCAGCAAAACAGCACAGGGGCAGTACTCCTCCTTCAGCTTCTCCGGTTCTTCTCCTTGGCAACAGGTTTCTTGATTTCCCAGAAGTGATCTAATCTCCTAGGGGTCTGGGTCCCCTTTTTATACACCTTTTCCCTTTGTTCTCTGAAGGCAGAGAGGCCTTTGCCTAGTCCAAACCAGTTCTGGTCAGTCCTGGAGCACTTTGTTTTTCTGACTCCTTCTTTCCTTTGTGAGTGAGGGCAGAGCCATCAGACGCCCGGCAGGAGGTGGAGCCAGCATTGTGGAAGGCAGGCACAGCCCTATTCAGACCCAGGTGCAACTCCTCCCACCCATCCTCCTTCAGGCAGACCTATTCAGCCCTAGTGCTGACTCACCCTGCCTCCTGGAATCCCCCAGCCCCTGTCACTCACAAACCCAGACACACAATACACAACCTGAGCAGAGGCAGCTGGATGGTTTAGGCAAGAAAATACCTACTTTCTAAAAGTGGTATTTTCAAACAAAGAATGTTAAAACCAACTTCACTAAAAGATGTATTTTATCATCCTGAGTTCAGGCATACTAAATTCGTTTTTCTACCATGTTCCCTGGGTCAGTTAGGATTATAAGGTGTAATAATCAAACTGCCCATTCTGGCCTATGGAGAACAGGTAGCCTTGCAATAGTGAAAAACGAAAATGGCTGTAATTCACTATTAGGACAGGCCACACACACCAGGGCATGTCCTACCTTATACTTACAATGCACCCTGCCCTTGGGCCTACCTTAGGGGTGTCTGATATGAAGATAAGGGAAGGTTTAGGGACTGGCAAGTGGGTGCACTTGCCAAGTCGACATGGCAGCCCTAGGCTGCACACAGGCTCTGCGATGGCAGGCCTGAGACACACTTTACAGGCTGCTTCTGTGGGTGGCACAACCAGTGCTGCAAGCCCACCAGCAGCATTGGATTTACAAGCCCTGGGCACACGCAGTGCACTGTACTAGGGACTGACAAGTAAACCAATCATCCAATCATGGAGTCACTAATCCATAACACAATTTATCATGGGGAGAGCATATGCACTTTAGCACTGATCAGCAGTGGTAAAGTGCCCAGAGTCATAAAACCAACAAAAACAGGTCAGAGAAAATATAGGAGGAAGGCAAAAGTTCAGGGATGACCCTGCAAAAAGGGCCAAGTCCAACACAACCCCTTCCAGCCAAAACGCAGGGGAGACCAATCACTACCCTGATGGGCTTCTCTGCTTTGGGCGATAGAACCTGGACCCTGGCCCACAACAGCAGGGGCATACTCCAGTTCTACGCCAATCTGAACCTATTTGGATCCCTCTGTCCATACTCTCAGGGCCCACCCAGCTAACCCATGGGGAACCCTTCTCCTCAACTGTGGACACCACCTGTGCAGCACCTAACCTTAGCTTGCCCACAGGTGTGTCCCAACCGACAGACAGTACCCACATGGCCAACACAGATGTGTGGCCTAGTCCACCCCCGGGGTGTGACTTCTGTCCCCTCCCAGGGGCAACTCTGTCCACCAGGACAGCAAGCCACAGTGGCCACTGACAGCCGTCAGTGATGAGAGCCAGGCCCCAGGCCTTTCATGGCTCTCCAACCTCTGTGGTGTCAGAGAGCGGGGGGCAGTAGCCCCAGGTGCCTGGCACCCTTTGTCCACTCTCCCAACCGTCAGGTCAGGTATGACATCCTGACACTGACCCACCAGCCCCGGGCCTGTAACCGGCGGCTGGACAGGAGACTGGGGTGGGCTCTCCCACACCTGGTCCTCCTCCTTGGGGCTCTGCACCCTCCCACCTGGAGCTGTACCCCTTCCAGAATTGTCAGGGCACCTGTGGCAGGGGTCCTGCACACTCGCCCACCAGTTCAGGGGTTCTATCCTGCAACTGGGATCCCAGCATAGGGTCTGTACCCTTAGACTGGGCAGAGGCCAGGGGTGAGGCTGTCCTCTCCCCGCCTCCTTACTGGGGTCCTGCACCCTCCCACCTGGAGCGGTGCCCCCAGAAGACAAACTGGTAGGGGCACTGTTAGCAGCTGCCCCTTCCTCCAGGTCAGGGGGACACCCTGAACCTGGTCCTCCAACCCAGGGTCTGTACCCTTAGGCTGGACCTGTGCCTGGCAACCCAGGACTTCCGGGAGGGTACACCAACCCCCCAAGGGAAACACACTCCTCTAGAGTTGTGTAATAATCTGCCTGGCGCACCAGGACTTCCTGGGGAGCACGCATGCCCCCCAGAGGGTAACACAGCTCTCATGTGTTGTGTGACAGTCCGCCTGGCGCAGATCTCCCGACCCCTGTCCATCTGACAGCGCGGAAGATCCCCCAGGACAGAAGTGGTGTCACCATGGTCATTCACTGGTGACTCAGCCCTTCTGGCTGGTCCCTGACCCACTGGTTCTTCCACTGGGGACTCTCTCCCCCTCTCACCCCTCACTCTGGGCTTCTGCACCCTCCCAAGTGGAGCGGCACTGCCAGATACCAGAAACACTGGAGCTCCATTTACAGACGCTCCAGGTTCTCTAGACACTAGGAGATCCTCCTCAAGAGGCGGCCCATCAGGACAGCCTAGGCTCCCTACCTGGTGTTCCCTTAAAGAACCATCCAGGCTCTGAGACTGGGTTTCGGGCACCTTGGGACACGCAGCCCCACACTCACTCCTTCTCCACTGAGACAGGACGTGAGCCCCTACACCCCTCCCACTACACCGGGACCTAGCTGGGCTACTCTGAACCACTTCCACCACTCTGGGCTGGAAGATACCTGAGCCACTCCCCTTAGGGTCACTCCCCAATGCCTTTTCAGACCCTCTGGAAACCACCAAAAGGTCTTCCTCCCTCGTGAGCTCCCTGGGGTCAGAGAACTCACTCTCCAACAGGTGTTGGCATAGCTCTGGAAAACAGGGACTTACAATATGCTCTCCCACAATTGGATCACACAACCCCTCACAGGTGTTAACCAAGTTATCCTTCACCTCACCATCCAGTGCCTCACACATGTACCCCACACCACTCTGCTGAGATTGGCAAGACAGTATCTGACTGTCTCTGTCACTCAACCCACACTCTTCTGGGCGGTCTTCACACTCACACCCCAGGAATTCAAACATGGGGGAACCCCTCTCCCTGCACCTCTCATCTAGAGTCAGTAGAGTGTCCCTCCCACCACTAGGACTATGAACCCCTGTGCCAGTTCCCCAATCCACCTCAGGGACGCTGCGCACCACTGGAGCTACCTCATACCCTTGAACCTCCTGGTGTATATTAACCCCCTCCAAGTCAGGCACCACATCTCTGGGTGTGTGTACTACTCCCTCAGCACTAGGTAATACAATTTTGCTGCCACCAGAAGGAGGAATCCCTAAGCCCCTGGCTTTGAACTCCAACACCCTCATCATTCTCTCATGCTCTAAAAGCATCTTCCTTTCTTCCATGGCCAACCTCTTACTTTCTAACTCCAATTTCTTATGCTCAAGGCTATCATGGCTTCCCTGTTTCAGTTTGGCCATTTCCATTTCATGCATCCTGCTTTTGTCCCTGTCCTCCAGCTCCTCTGGAGACAGGCCCTTTGAGAAACACTGCTGCCCTCCCTGGAAGGCACTCTCCTCCCAGTTAAGCCCAATGGCCCCTCAAGCTGCCCATCTAAATTCTCTGCCTCCTCCACAGGCTCCTCGGACTGCCCACTGGCATTCCGTGCTTCCAACCAGGCCCTTAGCGCCTTGTGAAACTCCTCCTTCCTGGTGAGGCCTCTCATAGAGATTTTAAACTTTTGCAAACAGCTTTGAGTTCTGGCACAGTGTAGGTATCAACCCTATCTTCTTCAAATTCAATATCTGCAGGTGCAATGGATCCTTTTTTGCTCATGGTGAAAATTGGCAGTTCTCAACAAAAATAAAGGTTCCAAGGAAAAAGTCCTATCAAAATGTATGTGGTCGCGTATTGGTCTGCACTCACTAGTAGTGTACACCAATCACTGTATATGAATCACAAATGCAAGTCCAAATCCTCACCGCTGACCACCAATGTTAGAACTGGGGGTCTCTAGTTGGCAATGGTTTGCACCTTTGTCCAAATAGGGACCCTTGCTTCTAGTCAGGATAAGGGGGAAACACTCCTAAAATAACCCCTGCTCTTGGGCCTACCTTAGGGGTGTCTGATATGAAGATAAGGGAAGGTTTAGGGACTGGCAAGTGGGTGCACTTGCCAAGTCGACATGGCAGCCCTAGGCTGCACACAGGCTCTGCGATGGCAGGCCTGAGACACACTTTACAGGCTGCTTCTGTGGGTGGCACAACCAGTGCTGCAAGCCCACCAGCAGCATTGGATTTACAAGCCCTGGGCACACGCAGTGCACTGTACTAGGGACTGACAAGTAAACCAATCATCCAATCATGGAGTCACTAATCCATAACACAATTTATCATGGGGAGAGCATATGCACTTTAGCACTGATCAGCAGTGGTAAAGTGCCCAGAGTCATAAAACCAACAAAAACAGGTCAGAGAAAATATAGGAGGAAGGCAAAAAGTTCAGGGATGACCCTGCAAAAAGGGCCAAGTCCAACACTGTGGCTCATTAAATTCCACCTGCCACTGATGTTGGAGAGGGGAGGCCATATCCTGCAAGGGTAAAATGTGTCTGTGCGTAAGATCAGGTGGGAGCGTGTGTGGGTGCATATGCTAGGTTTATTCGGAGTGGACAGCAACGTGCGCCAGTGGAAGCACCGATGGCAGGACATGCTTGCACGTGAGGCACGTGTTTGGACTATGTGGGAGTCACGACAGGCCTACAGGGTGGTAAGTACAAACCCCACATTTATTTTTGTGGACTGTAAGGAATGAAAATTACGACGTGTGTGACACTGCTGTCAAAGTGAGAAATGGTTGCTGATTGAGGTGGGAGACGCAAAGCATTTGCGCATATTGTTGGCACATCCAAGACACAACGCAGCACCACATTGACAAGCATATGTTGCAAGTCTGTATCACCCACTGCGCTGGACCAACACTTAGCACTGTACTGCCATAGCTGGCACACCTGCGCAAACTGTGCTTGCAGGCAGACGATTGTTTGTGTACGGCATGGGTGACTGTACATTAACTATCCATGGAATTGTCCATGTGAGCTGTGTGCTGGCCAAACAGTAGTGACAAAATGCTGTCCTCATGATTTGTGTCACGTTAGCTACGCTGCCCTGTGAACATATTGCTGTGTGAAAAACTTCGGTTTAGGGACAAATGGTCTAAGGAAAGTGGACATCTCCAGATTGTCATACACCAACAACCTCTGTGTAACTGCTTTGTGCAATCTGCACCTACTCAATTGTACAAAGTGCATGTAGGACATCAGGATGCATGGAGTAATGTTGCCTTGTGGATGACTCACACTACTATTATGGGCATGTCAGCTAGCATTACAGTCTTGTCTGTCCAAAATCAGCTGTCACAGGTCTGGTGTGAATGGCAGTCAAAGTTGACGCAATCATGTAGTCAACATGAAACGCCATACTACAGTTACGTAGCATTTGCTGTCATGGTGATGATTGGTATGAGGAATACGACACATATGAATTGAAGTCTAATACCAACACATATTTCTTTCCTTGTCTCACAGATGGACGACAGCCAATCACACAGGAGGACATTGACAGCTTCGAGGATCCACACGCCACTGGTGAGTTGGAACGTAATTGACTAGCATGTTGCGTTGGCATGGATGTCTGGGTCACATGATCACCGTTGCAGTATGAAGTATGGGTGCGTATCACATCTACCTTGCCTACAGTGTGATGATGTATAGTGGAAGTCAGCAGTGTGCAGTAATCGGTAAGTGACTCTGGACAAATGCATTGGTCTCACAGTTGTGACCTGGCCCATCCCCAGTCAGTGACACGCATTGAAAGTGAGGTGCATATCATCAAGCCCATATCGCAAAGTCAACGTAAGTGTCATCAAAGTTGTGTTGTCAATAGGGGCTAGCATCATAATCTGAGCAGCGTTAATACATTCCACGTGTATTAACGCTTACTTGTCAATGAGGTACACTGTCACGCTGTGTTGAGTGTGAACGGGGCGTGCATTGGGGGTTGTGTTTGGCGTTCCACGGCAACACCCATTGTATCAGAGGTTGCCCCTGATGTCCAAGTGCGGCATTCATAGTTGGCAGCGCACAACTTGCCAACAGTTACATCCCGGTTGTATTCTGGCCATATGAGCAGGAATGCTTTTTGATCATCATGTTTGCTTTGTACATGTGGGCTGCTATGTGCAGCACACATGGGAATAGAGAATTGACATGGTGTGTAGTAGTACAGCAAGGTGGCCCTTCCAGTACATACATTAACATACCTCATTTTTCCCCAATGTATCTTTCCTGTCTGCTGCACTAAGCGACACACATGATAGTCACAACATGGTCCTCTAGGATGGAATCTGTGCATGAAGGGGCACCTTCATGTACAGACACCAAACTCACCTGCACACACACAACCTTGCACTCTGGTGCAAGGGTGCCTCCGTACGCGCTAAGTTGTGAGATGTAACGCCATTGCCGGGGGAAATGCAAGTATGCACAACATCCTTGGAAATAGGGTTTAGACTTGCATTAGCGAAGTTGCGGAGGTAGCCGTTAATCAGAGGAGGCGAACGCCTGTCTCCCCTACTCCCTTGTCAATATGCCCCCAGGTCCATGGGTTCGGTCACACAGCGCATGCCTGTGTATTGCAGCGAACACAGATGGGACAGGAGACATGTACGTGGGTTTGCAGATGACTATCCAGTGACATTGAATGCATGTACAACCTTGCGTGAGATGACTGTGCAAGTGTCATGATGATGCACAAGGAGGCAGTGCATTTCTGCACGTAAGTGCGCAGACACAGTTCACAATTATGATATTGTAGGTATGCTGCATGCAGGATTCAGAGTTGTGGCAGGGTGTGACTGTGAGCCAAGCATATCAATGGCCCGTTCCCCAAACACAAAGCAAATTTGCCCAAATCATTCTCATTGGCATGGATGGCCACTGCAATGGTGTTGACGAGCTGTCTCCTTGCGTCCATTCCCTGATTGACTCTGGATCAGGTGTGGGAACTCCTCAGTCACAATTGTTGTCAGTTCTGTGCACGCATATACCACGCATGCTTTAGCTCTGCCTTAAGTGCTTTGGCATCTAGTTTACAATGCAGGGTTTGCCAACGCTATCTGTGAAGAAGCATTACCA
Organism: Calotriton arnoldi; assembly: GCA_963921515.1. Classification (NCBI taxonomy): domain Eukaryota; kingdom Metazoa; phylum Chordata; class Amphibia; order Caudata; family Salamandridae; genus Calotriton; species Calotriton arnoldi. The sequence continues at coordinate 968,486 of CAWUFW010006312.1, read as the reverse complement.
CAAACGACATCATGAGCATGATGACTCCAGGGTGCCATCACAAAGGGAAATGCATAGTGACTGTTTGGGTAGTTACAGCCAGCGTATCTTGATACACTACGAGTGATCCTAGCGTAGACCAGCAATGCATGATTGAGTGTGAATTACGAGGAATGTATGTTTCACCCTCTCTGCGGCAAGACTTCACATGTTAGGGCATATTATCAAGCCACTATCTCCACCACAATGTCACTTTTTGTGATGTTGTGCTGGCGATAGGTTCAGCGCCCTATCATCAAGGCAGCGTAAAGCTACTCAACATGGCTGATAGCCATGTTAAGTGTCTTAACGTTGCTTTCATAATAGGTCACCTTTGGTGCTAAACTTAGCGTGACAGGGGGCGTGCAGTGGGTGTTGCTATGTGCGTTCCACCGCAACACCCACTGAAGTTGACGCTGCCACCTATTATCAAGTCTGGCGATACTAGGTGGCAGCGCAAAACTTAAACCCAGAAAATTCCTGGTCTCAAGGTGGCGATGCAAGGGGTAATGCTTCCTTTCTCCTCGATTTTGCTTATTCCATGTGTGCTGCCTTGTGCAGCACACATGGAAAAAGCAAAATGCCATGTTTTGATCATGTACACAATGGTGTCCATACCTGTACATGAACAAACTGTAGATCAACAAGCTATTTTGTAACTTCCATGTGTGCTGCACGACGCTGCACACATGATAGTTACGTAATGGCATTTTAGAATTGTTCATGTGCCGGGAGTAAGTCCTCCCTACACATGTACAGACATCCCTGCTCGCAGACACCCTTGCACTCTGGTGCATGATTGCCTGTGTTGGCGCAGTCGTGATGAACCGCATACATGTGCTGTGGGACACACATGCCTGCACATGGGCATTGTACCTATCATGCAGCCCTGCGTCACTGGTGAGGATGAGGGTGGTGCTACACACAGGGGGGTAATGCTTTCCTCCTCCGATTGCTTGTACATGTCACCCTCTGCCCGTGTATGTAATGGCAAAATCTTTTGGCACTGTCAGCCAAATTACTTAGTGACAGTGCATGTACCATGCCATGCACTGTCATGTCAGTCTCCCCAGCATGTAGTCACTGACCCATGCTTCAGCATGTCGTTGTCCAGGTCACTTGCTGACTTCACATAGTTACGCTATAGTGTATGCTCCCATGTTTAAGTGAACTTGTATTACAGATGTGTATGGAGGAAATTAACATTGGCTAAGGGACTCTAATTTGCCTTTGTGTATGTTTTACAGATAACATGACGCCTGGCCAAATACATGCCTTCCAGGTGCTGAAGGACCGTTACCGCCATGTGAAGAAGGTTGCGAAGGGGTACCGCAACATGTCCAAGAGGTACCATGAGGAACGTAGGAAGGGCACATGGAAGGCGGTACCTGAGCATGCCCAGGATGTCACACAGCCCCCCCCCAGGCCCCTCAGGCATCAGTGGTGTGTCCCAGCCGGGACAGGTGGCACATCCCCCTACAGCACCCCCCACCCCAAGGCACTGTCCCACCTGCAACTGGGGATCAAGTGGTCACGTTCACATTGCGGGACAGGAGGCTGCTTCAGGACATTGCGGTATCGCAGGCCGAGCTCAGGCGTGAATTGTCTGATGTCAACAGACGAGTGACGGACATACACCAACACTTGGGACTGCCATGATGGGTGGACCTGTTGGACACCATCCCACTCTTCTCCCTTCCCCCAACGTTTGAATTCTCTTATTATGTAGTGTTAGGTTAGTTATTTATTTGTTAGGTAGTGTAGTTTTAGTGTAGATTTTAGTCAGTGTTAGCTTGTTAGGTAAATATAAGATTTTAATTAGGCATCCATATTTGTGGATACGTTTTCGTTTCCTTTGGGTGGGGGGTTGATGTGTTTTTTCTTCATAAAAATAAAAAATAAAAAAAGTACAAAAAATATATCTTTGTGTAGGTTACATGTTTAGTTAGTTTATGTATAGCTTAGATGTCTTTGTCCTGTCTCGTGGTGTGCCTTAAGGGTGGGAGGGGGGTTGATGTCTATGATGTGTTGTTGCATGTTTAGGATTAGTTAGGGTAGATAGTTTAGGTAAGTAAGGTTGTTTTATGGTTAGTTTAGATTTTAGTAGTAGTTATAGTGATAAGTGTTAGTTTAGGTCACTTTCATATTAATACTGTTCTAATAAAAATTTGATACTTTGGATTTCGGCTTGCACTTATGTCAGGGATGAGTTTGTGGAGTGTGGGTCATTCCATTGTATGCAACTTTTGCCATCACTGGACTATCCATTTGAATCGCTAAGTCTGCTCATGACATGTAAGCTTGCAGGATGTATTGTGTCAGGATCCCTTAGATGTGAGCACACTGAACTTGCATTGATGACAGGGTGTCAATTTGGATTGATGCCCTAGTCTACGGACAGTCATCTGTGACGCTCTACATCTTCTGTGTGACTCACCGATTTGGACAGCACATTGTTGCCCATTTTTCACATAACCTAGTAAGATGGCATGGCAAGTGAATACAGTTAGCTACTGTTATCCATCATGTAATTACGGGCAACTTTCAAAGAGCATTAAGGACAGCATGCATTGCTGAATTAAAAATGCACGTGCGGTCAGGGCTCATTACTGACGGCGAACATTGCTGAAGTTGTAGTCCGAACTCCTCCATCAACATCCCTTCTCTGCCTGCCCTGAGGAAGTTCCCTATATGGGAATGAAACGCGTTGGCTGGAATGTTTTACCTAATGAATTTTAAAAGAAGTTTCAAATAAAGGAGTTATTTTTTCACCTACACTGGTCTATCTGGACTGCTTAAGCTGCGCACCCTCGTTTTTTGTAGTACTTTTTGATCTGGAACACAGTGGCGTCATTCAACGGCTGACGTAGAGGTTGTTTGCACAGCGATCACACGTATAGGAACTGGCACGAGGTGCGGCATAGGAGGTCCGCCGTTGTTGCTTTGGGATTGTTGTCTACATGGCTCCACTTGCCCCCATCGTCAGAACCTACGGACTCAACATCGTGTCATACGCAGACGACACCCAGCTCATCCTCTCCCTATCCAACGAGCCCAACACCGCCAGATGCAACTTTCGAGAAGGCATGGAAGCCGTCGCCAAATGGATGAAAAACAGCTGCCTACAACTAAACACCAACAAAACAGAAGTACTCATCATGGGCCCAAACCCCGATGCCTGGAGCGACACCTGGTATCCCCCCGCCCTCGGAAACCCGCCAACCCCCACAGACCACGCACGCAACCTGGGAATCATCCTGGACTCCGAGCTCAAAATGGACCGCCAGATCAACTCTGTCTCGTCTTCCTGCTTCCACACCCTCCGCCTCCTTCGTAAGACCTTCAAATGGATCCCCCTCGAACACCGAAAGACAGTCACACACGCCCTGGTCACCAGCAGACTCGACTATGGCAACGCACTCTACGCCGGAATAAAAAAAAACCTCATCCGCAAGCTACAGAACATCCAGAATGCCACCGCAAGACTGGTCCTCAACCTGCCAAAACACTGCCACATCTCCCAGCACCTGCGCACACTCCACTGGCTCCCCGTCGAGGCGAGAATCACCTTTAAGATGCTCACACACGCACACAAGGCCCTCCACGGCACCGGACCAGCATACCTGAACAGCCGACTCAAATTCCACGCACCCCAAAGGACCCTACAATCAGCCCAGCTCTCCTACGCCATGGTCCCCTGCACCAGAAAGACCAGATCGGGAGGCCGCTCCTTCTCCTTCCTCGCGGCCAAAGCATGGAACGCCCTTCCGCTCCACCTCAGACAGACAACATCGCTCCCCATCTTCGCAAGAAACCTCAAAACCTGGCTCTTCGACAGACCCCCTCCTTGATGGAATGGAACCTGCACCCCCCACCCGTAGCGCCTTGAGACCCTTACGGGTGAGTAGTCGCGCTTTAACAAACTCCTGATTGATTGATCTGACTATATGCTGTGTGCAGTGCCACACACATCCCTACACACATTGCCCGATACACTCGCAGTGGTCACAGCATGGGAGGGGGCATATTTTAGGTTACATCGCTTGTCGACAGGGAGGGGCTGACTGACGGCTTGCACTTTGTGGTGAGCCCCTATTTGCCAATCTACTTCACTGAGGCAGACATTGTGGTACCGTATGTGTATGGTGGACATGTGCCCTTCCGTGTCTTCATCAATGTGAATATGCTGTCCAGTATTTTGGGATGTGACCTGCAATGTGCACCATCACAACAGGCTTTGTCCACCAAGTAGTGTGTGAGTCGATATGCCAAGAGATATTTGTTTACAAGTGTTAAGGAGGACACAACTCGTGGCCTGCAACAGACTAGGACATTTTTGCACACATGCCTTTTCATGAAAGGACGTGAGGCTAGGTTGGTAAATTGCTAGATGGTTGTTTTGGAGCAATGTGGGCACCGCTAGTTCACACATACACCACCATCTCACTGCCTATCTGTATCAGGTGAAACAGGTACATTGCTCGTATTTCCCTTGGTGTACCTTCTGGGTGAATCAGTGTCCTAACACTTTTTACATATTTCTATACTCGATTGGTCAAGAGCCACACACATCTGTGTGAGTTAAATGATTTTATTGACATTCAGAGGATGAAGACTGGACCAGTGCTTGGACATACATGCCCACATTTCATGGATGCCCGTTTGAGGGCCAGACAGAGTCATTTGGTGGTAACAGGTCCAATGGAAGAGGCATAGTTCAGTCCACAGGCTGATTGCAGTGGCATTGGCAAGAGAAAACAGTGATATGGCAGTCCATGTGGAGGTCCAAGGTGATTGTCAGGGGACAGTGGAAGACAGTGCAAGAAGGTTTTCTGTGGCATGATACTAAGCCCGGCACCAAGGAGGAAACTGAGCTTTTGGCGTAGATGGATGCTACCGCTTCCTCCTTAGCACAAATGCACTTTCACCCTCCTCTTCGTCCTCTGATGTGTCATGTGCCTCACATGTGGGTGGTGGTATGGTGGGTGCAGCACTGTGAGGCACTGACACATCCGGTGGCGGGGCTGAGGATGTGGAGGCAGCAGCAGCATTCATCGGCGCCAGTCCTTGTGGCAGCAATGAAGTGATGAGCAGGTGCAGGGCATGATAGATCCCAGCAACCTCGCGCTGGTGTGCAGCCCTGGCAGCCATATCTTGTGCCTGCATCCGCTCCATGCTCTCCATTATCCAACAGATGTTGGCCAAATACTGGCTGACATTGCTGAAGCCACTCTGAGCAGACAGTTGTTGTTATCTCAGAATCATGACTCCAGCAGTGTCAGCCATGGACCGTTGGAGGGCATCGAGCGGGCTGTGGGTGTCCATGATCTTCTGCATGTGGTCCCAGATGGGACTCAGACACCCACGTATGTCCGCCAGGTGCTCGAACCGCAAATGCACCTGTTCTACCATCTCCCGCTGGACCTCTAGCACACAGCGTGTGGGTTCTCGGGGTCCGGGGAGGCAGCTGTGGTGGGAGGTGCTTGCTGCTGGTTGGTTTGTACAGGGGGTGGGGTTGGCGCTGTGCTGCTGGGTTGCCCTGCTCCTGAAGGTTGGGTGCTGAAGGAGTCTAGCAGATGTTGCAGTGCTTCCTGATCGATGGTGGGGTATTCCTCCTCGTCATCAGTGAACGTTGGCCCAGTCTGCTGTCCAGGAGGTGCTGTCTCTCCCTCTGCAATGTGATAGGGGAGATCAGTTTAACAGTGTTTGTCATGTACAATCATGCATTGGATGTGTTTACAAGCAGACAGCAGGACAGTGTCCATTCATACTGTTTTTGAGGAGATGCCTATTTGTTGCAGGATAGTGATGATTTTGCGGAAATTGCGGATGTGATGTTGTAGTGGAACATTGTCATCTCACAGTTTCCAGCTATGACAAATGTGATTGTACAATTTCTACACACAAGCGTCACAAGTTGTGTCCTCTGTTCATTTGTGCATTGTTTGACTTCAAATGTCTTGTTGATGTCAGGGGTTGTATGTACACGGGGATGTGTCAGAGTGTGACTTGCTTGTTTAAGGATGTTGTCCATACTCAGCCACCTCAGTGAGGTGGTCTGAACCATGTTAATAGGTTGGGCCTGCAGGCATGCTATTCATCATGCACTGTCACTTGCCTTGTCAATGTGGCTCACGGACACGCAGCTTTGCAGGGTACCGCACATGTGCATGTGTTTTGTGCAAGTATGGTTATGTGTGAGTAGGGCACCCGTTCGGCACATTAGCAATGTGAGCTTACTTGCTGTTTCAACATGTGCTGCACTATGTAGTACACATGGACATCCATTTTGCTTTGTCTAGTGTGATTTGTCTGGTGTGCATGTCATCCTTCATGTTTTTTGTTGCATGCATTGCTGAGTGCCCTCCGTTTGGCTGACCCGTTGTGAGTATGGTTCTGCGTTAGTTTCGATTGTTGTTGCGGTCTGAACAGACAGGGGCATGTTACCAAGGAAGTGGCAGGGTGAGGCGTTAGCCATCTTGTCTTCACGGCTCTCACCTCCACTTTGGTAACGCCAGGCTCATACATGTTATGAAGGATATGGTGCAGCCTGGCGTTTCCCCTGCAATGGAAGTAAATTACACTGCTTAGCGCCAGCGCTGGCTCACTTGCACCATAGTGCAAGGGTGTCTGCGAGCAGGGAGGTTTGTTCATGTGTAGGAAGTAGTTGCTTACTGCACATGGACAAAGCTAAGACGGCATTTGGTAGCTTTCATGTGTGCTGCTTCGTGCAGCACACATGGAAGTTACGAAATGACATTTAGAAGTACAGTTTGCTCATGTATAGGAAGAGACGCCTTCCTGTACATGAACATACCATGGAATTTGGCTTTTCACATGTGGGCTGCACAAGGCAGCACATATGATACAAGCAATAACAAGGGGATTAATGCATTTCTCCTAGTTTTGCAACCTTAGGCCCATAATTTCCCTGGTGTTCAGATCAGCACTGCCACCTCTTCTCGCCTAACTTGATAATGGATGGCAGCGTCGACTTCAATGGGTGTTGTTGTGGGACGCCCACCACAACACCCACTGCACGCCCCCTTTCGACACAAAGTCTAGCGTGAAAGGGGCCCTATTCTCAAGGCAGCGTAGAGCAACTTAACGTGTCTTTAAGCCACATTGGGGGGCCTATTAGCAATAACCGGCAATAATTATCGCTAAGCGCAGTTAGCGCTAGGATAATTATCGCCGGCTGTCGCAGGTTTCTATCGCGGAGATAGCGTGCTATCAGCAACGCTTATCTCCAAAGCGATAGAAACCCTGGAGAACAGTGTGAATATCGCTTGAAAACAAGCGACATTCGCACTGTGACCAGTGTTAGCTTGGTAATAGGGCGAGGGGGATTTAGCCATGTAATCCACCTCCCATTGGATTACATGGCTAAGTCAGGTTTGGACCAGGCATTAACAAACAAGCGCTAAACGTGTTTAGCGCTGGTTCGTTAATCACCTCCCCTGCCTCGCTAATAGGCGATAGCGACCTTAGCGACTGGAAACTTTAGGTTGGGAACGCCTACTTTGCATGCCATTAGCGATAAATGTCGCTTGCATGCAAAGCGGCACCCAACCCGGTCGCTATCGCCTAGAAGCTGTCGCTAACAGCAGTTAGCGACAGCTTGCTAATAGGGCGATTGAATTATCGCCGCTTTAGCGGGAAAAAGTCCAGCTAAAGCGGCGATAATCACGTTGCTAATATGCCCCCGAGTGACTTAACGCTGCCCTGATAATGGTGCGCTGAGCCTATCGCCACCCCAACGTCAGAAGATAAGTGACATTGTGGTGGCGATAGGGGCTTGGTAATATGCCCCATAGTGTTAACACCCATTACCCTCAAGGTTGACCCCACGTGTGGTGTGTAAGTGGTCAGTTTTCTAATGTATGTGCATTTCATTATGCCTATTTATGGTGCTGAGGCCTGGTCAACGCCACCCTCACAAGTGATGCAAATGTGCGGGTGATGTGTGTTTGTGTATGTGCCACGCAGCTGCTGCCATGGATGATACCTGCTATCCTGGTTCTGTCATTCAATGCCTGGCTTGGCATGTGGGTAATGACTACCTGACTGCATATTTGTTCACTGACACAGTTGACTTACCAAACCGTTAATTTGAATTGCACATGATGGTGTGATGGGCAACTCACATCAGGACTGATGTGGAATGCTGTATTCTGTGTGTCAGATGTGTACACTTGGGGGGGTAGGAGTGCAATTTTACATAGGGGTTGAGGGTGGCATTTGGCCAGTTGACATGATTTGTTTCAATTTAGCTATCCTTGCTTGTTGTCATACTTTGGCAGTGAGACAGCCTTACAGGCACATTGTGGTTCAGCGAGTATGTCACACGGACAAGGCATGCAGTACATATTGGTATGGTACATCCCTGTACTGCATTGTTCACCTACTGTGTGGTTGTTGGCACATCACCCTGCTCATTGTATTCCATCGGCCTTTGAGTGAAGTGTGCTGTTTGTGTGCATTTTTGTAGGTGCAACTTTTATCCAGCAGACTACATGGTCAACTCGTTGTGACATTGCATGTGTGTGTGGTATGCAGACTCACTAGATGTTTCACCACTTGGTGTACAGCAGACTGCATCTCATGAACAGCCAAGGGGGCACATTGCATGGTGATGCAGGTGATGTCAGATTTTACCCCTTGCCACATCACCACGCACATACAAATTGCCTGCACATGGACACGTCTCACTCTGAGGCCAAAATGCGGATGTACTGTGCATGTGACTGGTCATGTGCACGATGAGGCATGCCACCACCAATGTCAGCACACCTGCAGCATTGTGCAAATGTGTCTGAGTAGTGTGCAAGGTTGTGTATGCACAGCAAAGTCCACCTATATGCACATGCACATTCCTGCACACCACTAATACACATGTGCAGAATGCTGCAGGTGTGCTGACATTGGTGGTGGCATGCCTTATCGTGCACATGACCAGTCACACCCATAGTGCACATGCATTTTGGTGTTAGAGTGAGATGTGTCCTTGTGCAGGCAATTTGTATGTGTGTGGTGATGGGGCAAGGGGGCCATTTTGCCACCCTGCCGCATGTCAGGTTGTTGTTCCACTTTGTCATTTGAGGGGGCACTTATGGAGTGGTCTGACGTTGACCTAGAACTATTTGGGCTTCCTTTTCTGTGCTCATTTGAAAGTCTGTATGCCGGCCAATGTGTGTCGTGCAATGTGTTGTTTGAGAAGGGTGATATGTCCCTATGCCACCATGGACAGGGGTATCCGGGACATGATCCACAGTACATGTGGGTATGCACTTCAATTAATTTAATTGTACATTAGTGCCACTGTGCCCATCGACCCCCTTCCCCCCGTCCCTGGTTGATGCTCACCGTGGTTTTGTTGTGTCTGTTCACATTCTGCACTATCCTGGCCCGCAACTCTAACCACCGTCTCCTCAGTGATGACTCGGGACACCTGCTCCTCCAACTCATCCAGCTCCTCCTGTGGCGTTGGACTCCCACCTCCAGTCTGCCTCGCTGCTCTCATGTTGGCTGCTAGTTTCTCCTTGGTTTTGCGCTTGGTATCATGCCAGCGCTTCTTGCAGTCGTCCACTGTCCTCCTCCTCTCTCCAACGGCATTCACCTTGGACACAATGTCCTCCCATATTTCTTTTTTTCTTGCCAATGTCACTGTGGAGGTGACAAACAGTTCTTGTTGGTGTTCAGTCACCTCCGCAATCAGGACCTGGTTTTCCTGCAGGCTGAACTTAGGATTCCTCTTCCTCTTGGCCTTCACATGGGTCTCTGGCTGGTCCTCCTGGGTATTTGTGGGCATGTTTGTGGCCTCTGCACTGGTCCCAGCTTCTTCCATTGTTCCTCTGGTATTTTCCTTATTTTATTTATTTATTTTTTCTGCTTGGCAGGACTTTTATAGTGCATTTTCCCGCTGAACGCGTTAAATGCAGGCCTGGTGCTAATTAGCGATAGGATTCTGTCGCTGATTGGCCCTTTCACGTTAGCGTGCGTTTTTTTATCGCTGGCACGCTAAATCTATCGCCGTCCTTTTCCGCCGGAAAAGGTAGCTATCGCTGTTAGCGGCGTGATGCTAATACGCCGCTAATGCGGCGATAGATTCCGGCGAACTGCGGCGATAAGGGAAATGGCGCTAAGGGGAGTTAGCGATAAATATCGCCATTTGTTGATAATATGCCCCATAGAGTTTAAAAACAGTGGCTATTTCCACATCTCCAAAATTGTGATTACCCATACAAGAATGTAAATTAGGGGTCATTTTTCAAAATTACTTCTTTTTTACAAATTGTCTTACATTTGGAAGGCACAAAAGCAAAGAAAGTCAATTGGCAATAACATTTTGAAATGAAGAGTGGTTGACGCAGTGATGGATTTCCATAAGAAGTATTTATTGCAGGGTACAGAGAGCTGTCCCAGCTGGCACACCCAAGGCACAAGTAGTAACTGCCACTGACAGAACACTCAGGGCATGATACTTGTCAACACTCCTGATGACATCAGAGTAGTTCTGCTGATCTCTTTCAGCATCACATCACCATACCTCCCCCCTTTTAACAAAATGATACTGAAACCAGGAAAAAGGGAAAAAGATACAAGAAGGAAAAAGGGGAAAGAAAACTAAAGATTAATATAATTACCAGACATCAAAACTTACACATAATCTTGTAAGTTGTTTGGTCTGGTATGGACCGTTGAGCTCTTCCTGACACCATCCCTCCCCGAAACATTTTTGTCAGACTTCACATTTCTGGGAGAAAAACAAGGATCCTTAGCCACACGTGAGGTGCTCCACCAATTTCCATTGGCCAATTTCACAGCATTCTTGCGAATATCTACAACCTGCTGTGAATCTAGAAATTTAGAAAGACCTTTTCTTACTGAGACGGGGTTTTTTACTCTAACCCAATCTCCCACACTAATCTTGTGGATCTCTTTCTGGACAGTAGGTTCAATGTTTTTAACACATGTTTCAGATGATTTTTTGTTGGCAGACTCCCACATGCTCCTCATGTCACCACCGTGATGGAAAGACTTTACCATCCAAAAGGGATAGACCTGTGAAGAAGCTTTTCTTCCTCTCATAAGTTCAAATGGACTGAAATTGGTGGCAAATGAGGCGATGTGCCGTATGACCAAACCAGATCTTTCACAGCTTGAAAAATACAAACCTTGGATCTGAAAGCTGCTTGAATACACTCCACAACAACTCTGTTGAATCTCTCAGTTTTGCCGTTGCTCTGAGGGTGATAAAGAGGGGTTCTGGTGTGTTTAATACCACAAGCTCGTAGAAAGGAATTCATCTTGTGCGAGACAAATTGGACACTGTTGTCTGTAAGAATTTCCTCAGGATAACCTTCCCTGAGAAAAATTCTATTCAGTCAATGACACTCTTAGAATTGGGGACACTGATAGGTTCAACCTCAACCCACCTGGAGAGATGATCAATAAGAACCTAAAAATATCTTGAATTGGCAGGAAGAACATGGAAAGGTCCAAGAAAATCCATGCCTAACTTCTGCCAGGCTCTACCAGGAGGAGGTACAGGGGATTCAACAATACCCTCTAAGACAAGAACTTTGTCACTAGCATTGCATCGTGCACATTGTTTAACTAACTCATCAACCTGGGTGTCCATCCTAGACCACCACAAATCAGACCTGACTTTTCTTTTAGTAATGGTGGCACCAAGGTGACCTGAATGAGCGGCTAAAATAATTTTCTCTCTGTAGCACATAGGAGGCACCAGTTTGTCACCTCTGACTACTTTTCCACCCTCAACCGAAAGCTCATTACTGACCTTCCAAAACATCTGAAGATCAGAGGAAAGACACTTCTCTCTCGGCCAACCTTTCTTGATCAGTAAAGCAACTTCTCTAAGCACAACATCCTTATCAACTTCAGTTATCCAGTCATCTTCCACAAAAGACTTAACATTAACATTTGCTACAAAACACTCTTCTACTTCAGTCTCCCAGTCTTGCTCATCTGTATCAGAAATGGGGAGCCTGGATAGGCAATCTGCTCTGCTGTTCCTTCCCCCAGGAATGTATTCTACACTGAAAGTGTACTCAAGTAGTTTGGTAGACAATCTGGCCAAGCGAGCAGTAGTGCATTTAATATTTTTCCCTGACAGAATGTCAACCAAGGGTCGATGGTCGGTCTTGAAAATAAAAGATCTACCCCACAAGTATGGCTTGAATTTCTTGATACTCCAGACACAAGCAAAAACAACAATTGATGGACAGAATGCAGAACAATGTCATACATTCACCCCTGTCATAAGGTTTCTGCACATACACAGAGCTATGCACAGGAAAATGGGACCCCGGAATACAGTGGTTTGCCACCATATACCGTAGCACCCAAAAACCCCAACCCAACTAGCTTAGCATCCCATTAGCACCCAAGTACCAATGATTGGACAACCCAGAACACGGTATCTTTATCTCAGGACTCGCAGAAGCAAGAACACTCTTTCGTCACTCACTCGTACTTGTCCACAAGGTGCGTAGGAAGAGACACTGAATAGGTTAAAATGTTTATTCCAACTTACGTGCTCTAATGTACAGTACACGTGTCAGTACTAATAGCATAATGCATATGACTAATATAAGCAGCATGGTTACAATTCCATAGAATACAAACGGGAAAGCATCTCAGAGCTCAGTGGATAAACGTATAAATAACATTACCACCCTCCCCTTGCAGTAAGATAGTTTATTATAATAATAGAAGACCTCTGGGCTTTGACTAGCGAACCCCCATACCTCAGTCTCTAGATGCAGAATTACATCAGCAGGACAGCATAGCTCTTCTCACTGAAAGGGATTTCTCCAAGTGTCTTAAGCGCCAGTAAACCACAGTATTAAAAGCACACCAAATTCTTCATGGCAATTGCACCTAATGTTATGTCTGGGTGCGCGAGACTGGCCATATCAGGAAGAACCAAAATACATTGTTATGTGACCTTGTACATGTTTGTGCAGACTGAGCCCAAAAAGGTGAACAACAGAAAATGCAGACAGTGCAAAAGAACTTGGCACGAGCAAAGGGCGAGGGAGACCCGGCTCAGTGTAACGTGCGCAAAGAAAAGCAGCATGGCAGCCAGGCCTAGGCCAACATAACAAGGCAGGTAACAATCCACAAGACACCCCAGTACAGAGATCTGGGCCTAAATCCATCGTTTTTTTGCTCACCATGCCATTCCAGTTTGGACCCAGCCATATGCAAATCAGTCTTGACCCTGCGCTCAATGGGAACAGTCCAGCCCGAACTGCCAGGCCAGGTCCTCCCTGGACTGGAAACAAGCATCCTAGGACCGGTTTCGGGCTTTCAGCCCTCATCAGCCAGGATAGCTTGACTCCAGTGGCATGGAGAGCATGGGACCCACGTCTGGGCATACCCGTCCCACTCGGGGTGACAAATATAAAAACAACAATTGATGGACAGAATGCAGAACAATGTCATACATTCACCCCAATACAGAGATCTGGGCCTAAATCCATCGTTTTTTTGCTCACCATGCCATTCCAGTTTGGACCCAGCCATATGCAAATCAGTCTTGACCCTGCGCCCAATGGGAACAGTCCAGCCCAAACTGCCAGGCCAGGTCCTCCCTGGACTGGAAACAAGCATCCTAGGACTGGTTTCGGGCTTTCAGCCCTCATCAGTCAGGATAGCTTGACTCCAGTGGCATGGAGAGCACGGGACCCACGTCTGGGCATACCCGTTCCACTCGGGGTGACAAATGCAAAAAGAACAATTGATGGACAGAATGCAGAACAATGTCATACATTCACCCCAGTACAGAGATCTGGGCCTAAATCCATCGTTTTTTTGCTCACAATGGCATTTCAGTTTAGACCCAGCCATATGCAAATCAGTCTTGACCCTGCACCCAATGGGAACAGTCCAGCCCGAACTGCCAGGCCAGGTCCTCCCTGTACTGGAAACAAGCATCCTAGGACTGGTTTCGGGCTTTCAGCCCTCATCAGCCAGGATAGCTTGACTCCAGTGGCATGGAGAGCACGGGACCCACGTCTGGGCATACCCGTCCCACTCGGGGTGACAAATGCAAAAAGAACAATTGATGGACAGAATGCAGAACAATGTCATACATTCACCCCAGTACAGAGATCTGGGCCTAAATCCATCGTTTTTTTGCTCACAATGCCATTCCAGTTTGGACCCAGCATATGCAAATCAGTCTTGACCCTGCGCCCAATGGGAACAGTCCAGCCCGAACTGGCAGGCCAGGTCCTCCCTGGACTGGAAACAAGCATCCTAGGACCGGTTTTGGGCTTTCAGCCCTCATCAGCCAGGATAGCTTGACTCCAGTGGCGTGGAGAGCACGGGACCCACGTCTGGGCATACCCGTCCCACTCGGGGTGACAAATGCAAAAACAACAATTGATGGACAGAATGCAGAACAGTGTCATACATTCACCCCAGAATTTCTTGATACTCCAGGCACAAGCCAGCAGCTCTTTCTCAATAACGGAGTACTTCCGTTCAACAGGACAAAGAGTCCTGGAGGCAAATCCCACCGTGTGCTCCTTTCCCTCAACATATTGCGATAGCACAGCTCCTAGACCATACTCACAAGCATCAGCTGTGACAACAGTTTGCCTACCTTCGACAAAAGCTTGTAGAGCTGGAGCTTTAACAATATGGTCTTTGATGGATTGAAAACCTTTCTCACACTCCTCTGACCATTTGTAAGTAGCCCCTTTCTTAAGTAGTGTTCTGAAACATTCTGTGGTTTTTGCAAAATCCTTCATAAACTTGGCATAAAACTCACAAAGACCAAGGAAGGACATGAGTTGTTCCTTGTTTTGAGGAGCGGGCGCCTCAACAATACTCTTGACTAAGCCTGGTCTAGGTTTTATACCATGTTCCGAGATTATATGACCTAAGTATTCAATCTCTTTTGCTTTGAAGGTGCACTTGCTTTTCTGTATCGTCACTCCTCTCCTTTCTAACACACTGAAGACTTGATCAATCACTGAATCATGCTCAGCTTCAGTTTTTGTGAAAATAAGAATGTCGTCTTGGAAGACCACTACATGAGGGTTATGATTAAACATTTCAGTCATAAGTCTCTGAAAAACAGCGGCAGCAGAGGCCAGACCAAAAGGGAGACGGCAAAACTGAAAAACACCTTCAGCGGTAACAAAAGCTGTAAGGTGTCGGGACTGAGGATGTAACTCGACTTGATGATAGTCGGCTTTAAGGTCGAGCTTGGTAAACCATGAAGATGACCCTACTTTAGTGATGAGATCCTCAATGCGTGGGAGGGGAAAACCATCAATCCAGATGGCTTCATTGAGGCTTCTCAAGTCAACACACATCCTCAAATCCCCAGACCTTTTCTTGGCCAAAACAATGGGAGAAAGCCATAGAGTAGACTCAACTTTTTCAATAATACCTTGATCACACAATGTTTGTAAATGTTTGGAAAGATCACCTCTAATGCTTAAGGGAACATTGCGTAATCTATGTTTGACTGGAATAGCATTTTACTTAACTCTAATAGAGTGTTGAAAATTGGTGATCTTATCAAGACGGTCCTCAAAAATGTTGCTGGACTTGCAATCCCAATTACTGGGCATTTGAATGGTGGACAGAGAATTAGTGTCATAAGTGGAAGTGGAACTTTGACCAGGTTGTCTATCAATGAAAACAGGATTAGCTAAACCAGGTTTGATAGTCAATCCAAATTCAGCTTGATGAAGAAGACCAAGAACATTGATCCCACGTCTTGCAACATACACTTTACCTTTGATGGTTTCCCCTAGAACACCAATAGCAGCCCAGAAATAGCCCAACAATTCAATTCTACTACCTTCAAAGGCTACAGTGAGAATATCCAGAGGTAATAAGCTCTTTTCAGACCAAAATCTAAGATACGTATCTTTCGACACAATAGTAATGCGTGCTCCAGTATCTACTAGAAGTTGAATTTGATTCTTTTCAATAGTGACATCAACCTCAGGATCAGGAATATGTAGTAGATTTTGCTTTTCATTGCAGTTTTTAACTACTACAACATATTCCTGACTCGTGACATCTTCATCGTCGAAATTGTCACTTTCATTAATAACACATCTTACATTCCTTCTTCTGCCACTCATGCAGATTTTGGCAAAATGGCCCATTTTGCCACACTGGCCACATTGCTGGTTGATGGCTAGACACTTTTTAAAAGATGAGACATGTAAGGATGAGCCACACCTATAGCAATAGATTCTGGAATTGGATTGTCTACTTTGCGTGAAATTTCTTCCACCTCTAGGCATGCTTGGTCTTCTGAAATTATCACGTGTGACAAAAGGGGGTTTGGCAGTAGGAGGCTTGGCAGAGACAGCACCAGAAATGGTAGTATTGGATAGAGCAGTTTCAAGTTGCTTTGCATCCTCCATCGAACTTTCGATACTCTTGGCAATATCAATTGCTTTATCTAATGTAGGATCTTTGCAAGTAAGTAGTCTCTCTTGAATCTTTTTACAGTAGCATCGTGCAACAAGTTGATCTCTCACGAATTGAGATGTGAAGTTATCAAACTCACATTTTGAGGCTAACATTTTTAAAGCTGTGATAAAAGTATCTATACTTTCATCGGGTTTCTGCATCCTCGTGAAGAACTTGTATCTGTGCACCACAATGTTCATTGTTTTGGTAAAGTACTTGTCTAATTGTGCCACAGCTATTTCAAATTCGTCGGGATCTTCACCATCAGGAGGATCATATGGAGGTAAATGGTCAAATACATTTTGACCTTCGACCCCCAGATGATAATACATGAGATTCTTTTTCCTCTCAGGTCTGTACCTTTGGCCATCAATTGCGCCTAAGTACGCCATAAATGATCTAACCCATAATTTCCATTCTAATGGTGGTTCACCGGGAACTTGTAGAAAAGGTGCTGGTGGAGTGACGCTCTGCATGTTGGCAGAGTACCTGTGGAATGAAAAACGTTAAAGAAGAAAGGTAAATTTTTATAAAAAATAATTGAAAAATAGTGAAGAAATTTTTTTTAAAAAGAAAAGAACAGAGAAAAAGAAGAACTTGAGGTACCAATGAAAAAAGAAAAGAAAGATGTTACAAAGTTAATTAATTCTGCTTAATACTTGGTTTTGTATGTGTGTGTGCATCACAGGAGTAACACACAAGAGAACTTCCTCCAAAAAAAAAAATATGTTACACTTGACTTGGGCCACTAGATGACAGCCTTTGATAACATAGATGCAGGATTTCAGCCTTGTTTCAAAAATATTTCTTTTATAAATTCTTATGTTGGGCAGTTCAGACCAACCAGCAGTTCAGTCCAACCAAACCAAGAATAGCAGGAAATAGTAGGCGGAACATCCGTGAAATTTGGGACGCGGAAACTGCTGAAGAAGCACAGGATGAAGCAGA
Organism: Calotriton arnoldi; assembly: GCA_963921515.1. Classification (NCBI taxonomy): domain Eukaryota; kingdom Metazoa; phylum Chordata; class Amphibia; order Caudata; family Salamandridae; genus Calotriton; species Calotriton arnoldi. The sequence goes on along the minus strand of CAWUFW010006312.1, from coordinate 951,041 downwards.
GAAAAAACCAGATGGTGCTGACACGCAATGATTAGTGCTGTGCGTGTCAGCGTGACGAGAGAAACTTGAAGATTCTGCCCAGCCAATGAGAGACCAGCAGAGAACACCTCTCTGCTTGCTCAATGTGAGCACCGAATAAGTTGACGGCAAATGAGCTGTGCACATCAGCGTATAATAAACACTCAGCGGTTGCTAAGGAACAAAGCAACGCTGAAATTGCTGTGGCTCCGTATTGCGTCACAGAGGCGTTCAACGTAGCACGTCGTGAGGAAAAGACGTGTCAGTAGTGAAGTGAATGCCGATTCCTCGCGCAGAGCCTCGCGCTGTAATGCTGTAATGCTGAGCAGGACCTCGCGCTGAGAGGAAAGACCGCACTAGAACAATGAAAACTTCTTGCGCTGGAGCTCGCGTTGCAGAGAAGGTAGGGCCGTGTTTAAAATCGTTGGGGAGGTCGCGCACATCAAATTTACAGTCGTTGGCCTCATGAAGGCAACCAAAGTCCCAGTTAACACAAAAACACGGAGGCAGAGAGAATAAAAAGTTCAAATCCAGTGCAAGCAGGCAATAAAGTCAAGCAGCTGCTTTTTAAAAAAAAAAAAAAAAAACGAAGCAGAAAGCAGACAGCTCCAGCCTGGAGTAGCGATAGCTCAGGAGATATATTAATGGGCACGGCTCTCTATACTGTACTTGTTTAAGTAGGTGTGCCTTGGATGAGAGTAATGATTAAAAAAAAATTACTCACAGTTGAGCTGCAGGCAAGAGGTACCTGATACCGGTTGAGTTGTAGACAAAAGGTGAAGACAGCAAGTGGCTGTGAGTAGGCAGAATGGCATCCCGTCTTCTGTCGCCACTGAAATGAAGAGTGGTTGACGCAGTGATGGATTTCCATAAGAAGTATTTATTGCAGGGTACAGAGAGCCGTCCCAGCTGGCACAGCCAAGGCACAAGTAGTAACTGCCACTGACAGAACACTCAGGGCATGATACTTGTCAACACTCCTGATGATATCACAGTAATTCTGCTAATCTCTTCCAGCATCCAATCACCACACACTTGTTCTACTATTCTGTGTTTCCCTAAGTCTCCCGATACAAATCGTACCTCACAAGGGTAAGCCTAGTGCCTACGACAGGAAATGGCCCAAAACGCAACTTGGACACATCACATTTTCCAGTGAAAACTGACCCTTTTTCGCAATGTGCCTAGTTGTGGATTTTGGACGCTAGCTCTGCCGGCACCTAAGGAAACCTAGAAACCCACATATTTATGAAAACTAGACATCCAGGGGAATCCAGGATGGGGTGACTGGTGTGACTTTCACCAGGTTCTGTTACCCAGAATCCCTTGCAAACCTCAAACTTTGTAAATAATAATACATTTTCCTCACATCTCTGTGATGGAAAGTTCTGGAATCTACATGTATCCACAAACTTTCACCCACCCAGCATTCCCCCATGACTCCCGATAAAAATGGTACCTCACTTGTGTGGGTGGGCCAAGTACCCGCGGCAGGGAAGGGCCCAAAACGTATTGTGGAGACATCAAAATTATTTATCACGGGGGCGTGGCCTAGAGAGCCATCATGGCGGTCGCAATGTAGGCGAGCTCCGCTGAGCCCGTCCTTCAATCCTTCAATTATCCTGCTTCGACGATCTTTTACGCTGTGGAAGCGCTGTGAGGGGGTGCTGATTGCCGTGGGTACTCGGCAGCGGTACCATCAATCAGCCCCGGGCGTGCTCCGGCCCGTTCCGTCGAGGTGTGTGGCCGGTGGGGCTCTGTGACGAGCCTGCAGCGGTGTGGAGAGGCTGGGCCGGGCACAAAAAAAGACTAGTGTTGGGCGCTGCCCGGCCCTTTGGTGCAGACATCATGCTTCTGCTGTGGGCCCCTATCGACAGTGAGGTGGCGGACTTTGCAGCGTGGACGTGCTGCTACAGAGGGGGTGAGGCAGCCCGGTGAGTCTGCGGAGCGACCCTCCCCCACGTCCCTACGGAGTTCTGCCTTTCTTGGGCCCTGGGTGTCCGTTGCTCCGCTGGGGCTCCTGGCCAGTGGATCCTGGGGGTGTGTGTGGACCCCACTCCTGTCACCCTGCCCCCGCTTCGGTGGGCGGATCAGGCCACGTGCGGGGGGGTAAGATTGGCGATGCGCGATTCAGACGGCCTCGGTGCAGGGGGCCTCCTGTGTTTGCCCCGTGGTGCCGCTATCGGTCTCCAGTTGTGGGTCCCTGCTTGTAGTGGAGTGGCGAAGGACACCGTGCTGGTGAATTGCTGTGGAGGGGGTGCAGTGGTTTTGTGGACCGGCGGAGAGCCCTCCTCCCTCCTCTCATATCCATACAGAGATCTGCCGCTTTCAGGCCTGTGGGATCCATTGCCTTTGCGGAGCCCTTAGCCGGCCTATTTTGGGGGGTTGTGTGGACCCCGTCCTGGTAGCCCTGCCCCCGCATCAGTGGTCGGATCAGGCCACGGGTGGGTGGGGTGGTGACGTACTTTTGGGGTGTCCGTGAGTGTTGTGGCCGGCTTCTGCACAGCGGGCTCCCAGCTGTGTGTGGCATCCTGCACTTTCCTCCCCTCCTTCTCCCCTCAACTGTATTGGCGTACTATCGGCAGTAATATCGGGCTGCGTGCACATTTAGGGGTGTTTGAGTAGCTTTGGGTGCTGCACTGTGGTCCAGCCGGCCTTGGGTGGCGGTGCCATCTCCAGTGGGGCCGTGGCCTTCTTCCCCCTGCGTGTGCCTTCCTCCCCACTGTAAGATCCGGCGGCAGGGTCGGGCCTCGAGTGGAGTGAGTGCGTGGGGCTCCTAAGACATCCCGTGGGGCCCGGTCGGGGTGGCGTGTCTCGTTGACCGGAGGCCTACTCCTGTGGTGGTGACGTGCCCCTTCCGTGTAGGGGCGGACTTAGTGTGGCCTTTTTTATCATCAGTGTCGTGTATACTGTGGGGTGGTGGTTCCATCCGGGGGCCGGAGTCAGGGTATCATCATGACAAGGGATAAGCACACCGGGGGCCCGACTAAGCAAAGCACCATGGACCGCTTTACCGGTCCTGCGGCTGCGGAGCAGGAGGGTGCGCAGGGAGGAGTCCCGGACAATGCTGCCCTCGTGGCGGCAATTACGCAGTCCCGCACAGCCCTCGAGACTAAAATAGGGAAGGTGGGTGCCGAGGTCTTACTCCTCCGCCAGGACCTGCACAATGCTACGGAGCGCATTACAGCGGCTGAAAACAGGGTCTCTGGAGTGGAGGACTAGGTCAGTACATTGCAAAAGGAAGTAGCGTCATTGGAGACCCTCACTAGGGGTCTGGCATCTCGTGTTGAGGATGCGGAAGGGAGGGCACGGAGAAGTAATTTGCGCTTTGTGGGGTTCCCGGAGGGCTGTGAAGGGGGGGACATGGAACAGTTCTTGACGAAATGGTTAGTTAGTTGGCTTTCCCCAGAATCTATGTCTAATTGCTTTATCATTGAGAGGGCGCATCGGGCCCTCATGCAGAAGCCGCCACCGGGAGCGCGACCACGACCAGTCATAGCGAAAATCCTAAATTATCATGATCGGGATGCTATCCTGAAACAAGCCCGCCTTAAGGAACCATTGCATTTTGACAATGCCCGTATCCTTATATTTCCAGACTATACTCGCCTGGTTCAGCAGAAGCGCCAATCCTTTATGGCGGCGAAGGCCTGCCTACATGACTTAAAGCTGCCATACGCTCTCCTGTATCCTGCTAAGCTGAGGGTGGTTTACCAGTCATGGACGCTGTTTTTTGATTCCCCCGAGGACGTCTTCCAATGGACAGATGAGACAGTACGGGTGCGTTCGCATACACCGCCAAGACTAGAGTCTGACTCTTCAACGAGTGAATCCACTCGCAAGCCACCTAAACCCAAAGTTAAAGGGAGCAGGCGCTCAAGATCCAGACGCCGCTTGCAGTCCCGTGGTGATGTCACTAGGTCGGCCTCGATGCCCCGCTCGGGGAAGCCGGCCTCGTAACTTCCTTGTGACTCTCTTGGTGGACAAACATACATGCATATTTGTTTAAGCTGTCGAAGCATATGATCGGGCTACTATCCCCCATTGGCCTTGCGATCCGGGGGCCAGCCCGGGTTTCATGGGGGGGCTTTTGGGGATCCATTGGCGGAGGTGGGCCGGTGGCTCCCGTTGGGGTCACCATGCCACCTTCACCGCGAAAGATACTTCAGTGGTTTTGAGGTATTGGGGTGGGGGTTGGGGGTTTGTGGGGATCTTCTTGATCACTAGCTGCAAGTTTTCTGATCGTACATCAGATGATTTTTGTTCTAATTGTTACGTTTTGGGGGATTGTTCTGATTTTACTGCACTGTCATATTGCTGCTATGTGCCGCTGTGTATTTATATGTCGCCGCAGGTCCTGCTCATTGTGTGTATTGTTTCTCTAGATGTCCGCCTCTGCTGATAGCCCACGGCCTACTGCCGGAGCCCTTAGGATTGAGAGCTGGAATGTCAGGGGGCCATTGGATAAAGTGAAGAGGGGGGCTATCCTTCACCAGGCAAAGCGCTACCAGGCTGATGTTCTTATGTTGCAGGAGACACATTTATTGGGGACCAAGGCCCTGTGCTTATGGCGATACGGGTATTCCCAGGTTTTCCACTCTGGGTTCATGAGGGGCTCCCGTGGGGTGACTCTCCTTATTCATCGCAGGGTCCCATATGTTCACTCCAAGACGTGGGCCGACACCCAGGGGAGGTATGTTTTTATCCAAGGATCCATTTATGAGGAACAGGTGGTACTGGGTAGTGTCTATGCCCCTCCTCCTCTGTCCTGGACATTGGCTGAACGCATTATGACCTTGTGGGCGGATGTCCCGGATGGAGTGGCGGCAGTGGGTGGTGACTGGAATGATGTGATGGATGGGGTTTGGGATAGATGGTGACAAGGGGGAATGTCAGCTGCTGGTCAAACAACTAAATTATCCTCCTTGGTGTTGGGTCTGGGCTGGGTTGACTCCTGGAGATGGCAGCATGCGGAGGAGCGGGGTTATACATATTTCTCTGCGGTGCATGAATCGTTCTCACGGTTGGACTATGTCTTTGTACCGGTTGCAGTGGCTGGGAGAGTAACGGATGCGGAGATTCTTCACAGGGTCTATCGGACCACTCCCCAGTCGCACTCATGCTACGGTTCGGCCCTGCGAGGCCACCTTTTCGTTGGCATCTCTCCCCCTGGCATTTGCAAGATGACCAGTATAGGGATCATTTGGGACAGGCCATTGATCAATATCTGGATTTTAATGTGGGCTCAGTGGTGAACGCTGCACCTTTATGGGAAGCGATGAAATCTACTATTTGCGGGGTGGACATATCTTACTGCTCCGCAGCACGGCAGTCTAAGAAGGAGTCCCTGGGGCGCTCGGAGGCCCACTTGTTGGAATTGGAAAGCGCAGGTAGGGAGGATGGGGGGGGCCTGGCGCGTCGACAGTTATTAGTGGCGAGACAAATGCACGCGGACTTATTGCTGGATGAGGCTCGTTTGGCATGGCTGGCGTCCCGTAGTAGGATTTATCAATGGGGCGATAAGTCCAGTAAATTGCTTCATCGTCTGTGTCAGGGGGCTGCGAGTTCTTTGGTTCTCCCTGGGCTTTTTGGCGCCGGATGGGAGGGTATTGGGTGATCCCTCAGTTATTGCTGAGAGCTTTGCGCACTACTATGCCGATTTGTATGCCCCATGGGAGTCCTTGTCAGAGGACATGGTCCGCCGATTTATTTTGGCTCTTCCGCCCCGGTCTCTCTCCAATGAGGCTCGGGCGGAATTGGATCTCGCACTCATGGTGGAGGAACTGGGTACGGCATTGGGGGAACTTAATTCTGGGAAGGCCCCAGGGCCCAACGGATTCCCCTGTAAGAGATATTTTTGGAAACTGGGACCCCATCTCCTTCAGGTTGTGGAGGAGGCGTGGGAGCTTGGATGCCTTCCAAGGGACTTGAGACACGTTGAGGTGGTCGTGTCCAAAAGCCGGGCCGTCCTCCGCACCAACACTCTTCATACTGCACCATTTTGCTGCTAAACCTTGAGGCCAAGATTTTGGCCAAGTCCTTGGCCACTTGCCTTCGCTTCCATATCACCTCGCTGGTCCATCCGGACCAGGCGGGCTTCATGCCTCAACGGGCGACACAGCACAATATTCGGCAGGCGCACATTGCTATAGACTCGATTCGGAGGCTGGAGACGTCAGCGGCTCTTCTCTTGGCAGATATGGATAGGGCTTTTGATTCCCTTAGTTGGACGTATCTCTTTGCACTTTTGGATAATTTGAATTTGGGCCCCCGCTTCTTGGCCTATTTAAAACTTCTTTATACACATATCACGGCATCGGTCCGAGTTGCGGGAGCTGCCTCCTTCACTTTTCCTCTTGGGCGGGGTACCCGTCAAGGGTGCCCACTGTCACCATTTCTTTTTGCCCTCGCGATGGAGCCCTTGGTGGCTTGGGTGCGGATTGACGCACAAGTGGCGGGCTTCGAATGGGCACAGGGACTATCGGATCATATCGCACTTTACGCGGACGATGTTCTTTTCTTTTTGACTGACGTCAATAGGACGGGCCCTAGATTGCTGCATATTATGGAAATTCTCAGGGGGACCTCCGGTTTATTTATGAACGCGAGTAAGTCTGTGCTGTGGACATTGGGATGTCCGGTAGAATTGGGTACCTGGGCCTCTGCGGTGCAGGTCACCGTGGTCGGTATGAAATATCTGGGGGTCTTTCTGTCTGATTCATTGGGGGAGTCCTGGGATCGCAATGTTGCATCGGTTTGGGCGCGAGTGCGTGACGAATTGAGAACGTGGTCTCATTTGCCCCTTTCTCTTCCAGGTCGATTGGCCATCTTTAAAATGGTCTCGTTGCCGCGTTTGCTATACCAGCTACAGAATCATCCATTCCCTGTTAGGCCCTCTTGGTTCCGCCAGGTTAATTCGGTCCTGGAACAGTTTCTTTGGGAAGGTAGGGCACCCAGGGTAGACTATGGACGTGTTTTCAGTCCACGTATTGTGGTGGGCTGGCCACCTCGGATGTCCAGTCCTACTATGTGGCCTCGCAACTCCTGATATTGAACGAATGGTGGTATGGGGATTGCTCTGATCCAGCATATGCAGTGGAGCGGTGCCAGCTGGGATCCTATTCCTTACATACGGTCTTATATTCGGCTTCTATCCGCAAGACACTGCCGTCCACCACGAGGGTAGTTTTCCAGGTGTGGAGGCAGGCCCTGCGCAGGATGGGGTGGTGGGGCAGGCTGACACGGGAGACTCCCCTTTGGTCCAATGTTAGATTGCCACAACTTGCGGGCCTGAGGGGTTTCCGAGACTGGGATAACATTGGGATCTCTACCCTTGGGGACGTTATGCGTGGCACGGTCTTAACATCTTTCCAGGATCTCCAGTATGACTATCAGATGCCGAAAACACAATTTTTTAAATACCTGCAGTTTAGACACGCCATCCTTTCCAGCATTGCGGAGTTGGAGTCTCTTCCCGAGTTCAGTCCTGTTGAAGTTAAAGTATTTATGGGTGACCTACGAGACCATAAAATTTCCAAGATATATCAAACTCTGGTGACAAATTGACCCACTACTTTAGATAAACTCAGGGTGAGGTGGGAGGATGACCTTGGTCCCCTGGATGAGGAGGACTGGACGGAAGCGCTTGCACCTTCGGTTGATCCAATTTAATTATCTTCATTGTGTATATTATACTCACATCAGGCTGTGGAGGGCGGGCTTGATAGAGACCCCGGTGTGCCTACGATGGGGTTCTGTGGATGGTACCCTGTTTCACACAATTTGGCAGTGCGCAGTGCTTGAAAGGTTCTGGCGGGGGGTTTTGGCCTGCCTTGCTGAGGTCTTGGGGTCGGAGCTCCCGTACTCCCCTAAATTGGTGCTGTTACATATAATGGAAGGGGTGGGGGGAAATATTCATAAGCGTCATTTGATGCTACTGGGCTTTACGCTGGCTAAACGGGACATTGCCCATAAGTGGAAGGCTGGGGCTCCTCCTCGGCTCTCGGCTTGGAAGAATGGTTTAGATTTCAATATGGGTCTGGAGGTTCCTATCTTTCAGGCACGCGGGTGCCCGTTGAAGCACTTTAAGATCTGGAAGAGGTGGGCGACGTATCGGGATTTTTGACCTAGAGCCCCCTGCCGTGAGGGGCGTGGCAGTTGAGGGTTAAGTGGGGCAGGAGTTGTGGTTCTGGACCTCTAGGGTCCTGCGGATAATGTTTCTTCATGTGTAGGCGAATCTGTTTTATTATCAGTGTGATGCAAAGACAGTGCAGGGGGGTGGGGGGGTTTGTTTCTTTATTATTTCAATTTTTGCATAATGTATATATTAAAAGCCAATGCAATATGTTAGGTGTAACATGTGGCAGCCTGTCTCTGGGTTACAGTGCTCTGCACTGTATTTGACAATTGACATAATAAAAACTGTTTAAAAAAAAAAAAAAAACGACCTGGCTTTGCAACGGTTGCACCTGCGTTTTTGGTCCCGGGCTCAGCGGCCATCTATGGAAACCTACCAAACCCACACATTTCTGAAAACTAGACACCCGGATGTGGAGTCCAGGGATGTTTGGCCCCGGGTGGGCCAAGTCCCGGGGGCATGCTGGGGGGAGGTTTATTTTATGTATGGGGGGCCTCTAAGGGCCCCCCAAGCCCTGGGGACCACCACCCCCGGGGCTTTATCATAAATGGTGCGGGAGGGCTCTGAGCCCTCCCGCAGCCCCGGAGACCGCCACCTCCCCGGGCTTTTTTTTTTAAACCTGTGTGGGGGGCTCCAGCCCCCACACGCCCGGAGACCACCACCTCCCGGGGCACTAAGAAAATTGAAAATGGGGGTCCGTTTTGGACCCCAAGCCCCGGGGACCACCACCTCCCGGGGCTTTCAAAATGTAGGGAGGGGGCCGCGCGGCCCCTCCTGGAGCCCTTGATGGCCCTGGGGACCGCCACCCCCAGGGCCAGCTCCTGCAGTGTCCCGGGTGCCTACCCCGGGACACTGCTGTTCTGCAATGACAGGACGGGAGCCTCGCGGCTCCCGTCCTGTCATAGCAAACTTGGTTTGCATTTTGAAAGAGAGAGAGAGAAACCTGCTCTCTCTTTCAAAATGCAAACCAATTTCTTTCCACACGGGGAGCAGCATGTTAGCTGCTCCCCATGTGGAAAGCAATGCCGGCTCCCGTAGGACACGGGAGCCGGCGGGACTGTGGGGGTTTGGGGACCCCCACACTCCCCAACCAGAGGCCAGGCCCCGGGGATGGGGTCCCCGGGGCCATAAGTGGCCCGGGAGGGGGCCACGCAGCCCCCTCCCCAAATAAAAAAAGAAAAAGAAAAAATAAATAAATAAATAAGGGCAAGGCCGGCCCCGGGGGATGGGGTCCCCGGGGCCTTAAATGGCCTGAGTAGGGGGCCACGCAGCCCCCTCCATATTTTTTATTTAAAAAGAGGGCATTCCCCGGGGATGGGGTCCCCGGGGCCAATAGAGGCCCAGGGAAGGGGGCAACGCGGCCCCCTTCCTGTTTTTTTGTTTTTTTTTAAATAAAACAAAAAAAATGCTCAGGCCCCGGGGGATGGGGTCCCCGGGGCCAAAAGTGGCCGAGGAAGGGGGCCACGCAGCCCCCTCCCATAAAAAAAAAAAAAAACGGCATCGTGCCGGAGGCCCCGCCCCCTCCCTGCAGTACTCTGCAAACGCGCCCCCTGGCGCGTTTTAAGAAGGGAAGTAATTCCCCTTGAATACTGGGGGTCCCTGGGGCCAACTAGCCCACCAGGAACCTCCAGTATGCGCCAGGGAGCTGCCTTGCAGAGAGGTGTACAGAGGCCACGCCCCTTTTACACCTCTCTGCAACGCAGCTCTGTGGCGCTTAATGGAGGTAGCTGGTGGGCTAGTTGCACCCCAGGGACCCTCAGGATTCAAGGGAGTTAATCCCCGACTTAAAACGCGCCACGGGCGCGTTTGCACAGTGGTGAAGGGAGGGCGGGCCTGAGGTGACATGTGTGCAAACAGGCCCCATGGCGCGTTTTAAGATGGGGAATTAAATCCCCTTCAATTCTGAGGGTCCCTGGGGCCAACTAGCCCAACAGGTACATCCAGAAAGCGCCACAGAGCTGTGTTGCAGAGAGGTGTAAAAGAGGTGTGGCCTCTCTACACATCTCTGCAACGCAGCCCCTGGCGCATACTGGAGGTTCCTGGTGGGCTAGTTGGCCCCTAGGGACCCTCATGATTCAAGGGGACTTAATCCCCCAACTTAAAACGCGCCACGGGGCGCGTTTGCACAGATGTCACCTCAGGCCCCGCCCCCTCCCTTCACCATTGTGCAAATATTCCTCTAAAATCTGCCGAACTACGAATTCTGATTTACTCACCTGTTATCAGGAGAGACCTCAGTGCTGCATCTTTCAGCCCAGTACTAATCCTGAAAAGTAATTTTAACCGTACTTACCAGTAACTTGAATTTCCTTCCATAGGATATCATTGCCTGCTTTTTGCTGAAAAAGTTTCTGTGTGTTGATTTTTGAAACATACAAATATTCCTCTAAAATCAGCCGAAATACGAATTCCGATTTACTCACCTGTTATCAGGAGAGACCTCAGTGCTGTATCTTTCAGCCCAGTACTGGTCCTGAAAAGTAATTTTAACCGTACTTACCAGTAACTTGAATTTCCTTCCATAGGCTAACATTGACTGGTTTCACTTGGAAATTCTTCTAAGTGTGGAGTTTTGGAACTTTAAAATATTCCTCTAAAATCAGCCGAAATACGAATTCCGATTTACTCACCTGTTATCAGGAGAGACCTCAGTGCTGCATCTTTCAGCCCAGTACTGGTCCTGAAAAGTAATTTTAACCGTACTTACCGGTAACTTGAATTTCCTTCATAGGCTAACATTGACTGGTTTCACTTGGAAATTCTTCTAAGTGTGGAGTTTTGGAACTTTATAATATTCCTCTAAAATCAACCAAAGTACGAATTCCAATTTACTCACCTGTTATCAGGAGAGAACCCAGTGCTGCATCTTTTAGTCCAGCACTGACCCTGAAAAGTAATTTTAATCGTACTTACCAGTAACTTATATTTTCTTCCATAGGAATCCATTGTCTGGTTTTCAGCAGAAAAGTTTCAAAGTGTCGATTTTCACAAACTACAAATATTCCTTAAAAATCGCCTGTATGACTTAAACGCATTCTTTCAACTGTTTACAGGAGATGCACCAGTGCTGGATCCAGGATCCAACACTGAGTAAGAAAAAGTAACGATAACAGTTTTTACCTGCTAAGTGAATTTCCTTCCATAGGATAACATTGGTGATTCTATGAGAAAAAGTTTCTAAGTGTCAACTTTTAAAATACAATAATATTCCTTAAAAATCACTACTGTAACCAAAACGCTTTTACTCAACTGTTTACAGGAGATGTCCCAGGACTGAATCTAGGATCCAGTCCTGTGGTTAGAAAAGTAATCCATAAAGTAACTAATTGCATTTAACTAGAAATTCACATTGAGCTGAATGTTGCATTGTGTTTGAAAATGTGTTGCCCATTGCAACAACTGTAACTACTGTACTTAAAAGTCTATTGCCTATGTGCAAAGTATTTAAACTAAAGTAATTCATTCTGAGAAAGTATTTTTTGTAATGTAATGTATAATGTAATTACAATGTAATTTAAAAAATAAAATATGTAAAAAAAAATTGTTTCTAAAAATATAGTAAATCAGTATGAAAAAAATAAATATAACAATTAATACATTTAAAAATTGTCATTTACAAAACCTTTGAAATTCACTGAAAAAACCGTAGGTTTCAGACATGTTATAGTTAGGAATTAGCATTTAAAAAACCTTTGAAATTCACTGAAAAAACCATAGGTTTCAGACATGTTATAGTTAGAAATTAGCATTTAAAAAACCTTTGAAATTCACTGAAAAAACCATAGGTTTCAGGCACGTTATAGTTAGAAATTAGCATTTAAAAACCTTACAAATTCACTGCAAAAACCATAGGTTTTAGGGACAGTTATAGTTACTTGGACATTGCACTCGTACAAAACCCATGAAATTCCCCTGTTATAGTTAGTTCAGCTAACTATAACTCGCGCCCATAATGCACTGCTGATGACGTCACATATTACATCACTCATGACATGGTCAGTGACATCACTGATGACATCACTGATGACATCTCAAATGACATCACTGATTACATCATCCATGTGAGAATTTAATGCATCTTCTCACACCCTAATATAACTTTTGATACACCCACTCTAAATTACAGACTGCCATTCGCAAAACCATAGACACTCCAACACCAATAACTACATACACACTCACTGATTCTTAGGTCTACACACACATCCACTCACTCACCCGTACAGTCACTCATACTTACAGTCACTCAGTACAGGACTATCATATGCACTCATACACCTATATAAACACTCACACAATGCAACTCATCCATAGAGGTACTCACACACCTAGTCAGTCATGCAAATAATTAAACACACTGCCATTTACTCACCTATACAATTATACACACACCAGCTCACTTACTCATACAAATACTAGCACATTCTTACGCTCTTATACAATCACTGATACAAGCACACACTCATCCATACAGTCACTCTCACAATCACACACTCTCGCTTATAGCTATTTATATACTCTAACACACATATATACTGCCTTTTACATATGTAGTTACTCACACATGTACCACTGGGACATACATTCACTCACTAACACTCTTACACACACTTACCCACCCATACAGTCTATCACAGATGCACTCTTGAAACCATCCACCCAGTGAATCACCCACTCACACATCTATGCACAGAGTCGCACACACCCCACCCACACAAACACTCAGGCACCCATACAGATACTCAGACAACCAATCAATAACTCATATAGACACTCATGTAGCTATTCACAAACCCATGCGGCCACTTACACAGCAACAGACAGACGGATACAGACATTCACACAGTTTAGTCACTAACCCATGCATTCAGTAAGATACGTTTAATCACTCACTTATAGAGTTAGTCACGCACCTAGTAAATCATCCATTCAGACACTTATACACCCACTCATTCTTCAATACGCCTTTCCCTATATATATTAAAAATATTTAAACTTTACTGAAACACACAGTCAATGGATGATGTCATCAGTGATGTCATTTGAGATGTCATCAGTGATGTCACTGACCATGTCATGAGTGATGTAATATGTGACGTCATCAGCAGTGCATTGCGGAGCGCGAGTTATAGTTAGCTGAACTAACTATAACAGGGGAATTTCATGGGTTTTGTACGAGTGCAATGTCCAAGTAACTATAACTGTCCCTAAAACCTATGGTTTTTGCAGTGAATTTGTAAGGTTTTTTAAATGCTAATTTCTAACTATAACGTGCCTGAAACCTATGGTTTTTTCAGTGAATAATATATATAGATGGCTTTGCAATCCTCTCCAGTTAGAGTGGGATGTTTTATTTGCACCATCTTTGTTGCTGGTCTAGTTTTCCGGATAAGAGGAGATATATCTTTCAAGGCTGGTGTGACCATGCCCAGATCGCACCCAGCGCTGGAACCCCTTGCCCGTTTTTCACAAGATTTTCTCATGTTGCTCAAATACACTAGGGATGAACTTGTGGATCTTAATTCAGTAGGTAAGAATCCCCAATTCGCCATTTTTAAGCCACACATCATCACCAACATTCTTGAACGTATGTTATGCAACCTTACGCTTACGAATCATGCCATACGCTCATATTGTCCAATCAAGCCAGGCCCAAGCAATGCAGAGTCTTTCTCTGATGTTTATGTTTGCACTCTGCTCTACGTTAGATCATTAATAAAGCACAACTTTGAATTGGCTGAATTTATAGATACCTATAAGCCTGATATATTGTTTGTGACAGAAACCTGGGCTGGTCCTACCTCTGGCCCTGACAAGGTTCTGGCCATTCCATCAGTTTTTTTATTTTTAGAGCAGATACAGTTGGCAAGCGGGGAGACTACTAGCGTTTATATATCGTGATCAATTTCCTGCACCTATTTTAACAGTATCTACCAGCCCTGAGGGCAAAGCACTCCTGCTTCAATTAGAACTCACTAAAAGTTACACCATCCTCCTGGCCCGAGGACTGCCTTTGTGCAGGTCCCTAGTCCACTGCTTGATTTAGGTCCAATTCCTCAAATACTACAGTCCCAGGGGACTTAAATTTTTATTTAGAAAATATGGATGATAAAGATACAGATCTACTAGTTGATACTATGGCCAGCTTAGGTCTTCACCAGCTGGTGAATAAGCCTACCCATGTTGCCGTCCATACATTAGGCGGTATTTTTTCTGACAAGCCCTTCCTGCATTGCACTGCCGCACTACCACTAGCGTGGCCGGACCATAGAGCAGTCACATTTAACATCAAGATATCGAGCTCACAGTTGAGAGGCGGGACCTCCCCCACAGCTACAGTCAACAAAGGTCGAGCATGGCATAAAATTGATCCTGCGGAATTCAATACGTTACTGTCCAGCCCTAAGCCTACCACTGTCATGGATCTTGATTTAGCCATCTCAACCTCCTCTATATGGGTAGGCTCGGGAGAGAATCAATTACACCTGAAAAAGTCTATCCTAATTGGAGAATCAAACCATCAGAAACCTGGCTTCTGATAAACTCAGAGCACAGAAACAGTTCTGTAGAAGACAGGAACGCAAGTCGAGACAAAAGTATGACCTATTGGAAAGAGACACTTATAAACGGTTGATCGCCGAATATAAAGCACTGATTTTAGAGGAAAAAAACCCTATACTTCACTAATATAATCGAGAACTCAAAAGTACTCTTCTAAAGAGCTTTTTAGCATGGTAAAAAACCTTTCCAACATGCCAGAGAAAAGTAATGCCAACTGTAGCCAAAGCTTTTGCAACACTCTGGCTGGGTTCTTTCAGGCTCAAGTGACGGACGTCTTTGATACGTTTGCTGCTAAAAAACATTTAACCCCGGGTTTTCAGGATGAGAAGGGCTTCCCCTCCAACCCAGAATTATTAAATACTTTTTCCCCACTATCAAGTGTTGAGCCTAACCAAGCCTAATTAGTCAGGCTCTTCCCTGGACTCGTGTCCACCAAAGAATATACATCTTGCCCCGAAGATTATAAGCTCACATCTTCTTGAAATCTTCAATGAGATCATCAAGACAGGCCACGTTCATCTAAGATGAAAAAGAGTTTCTATTCTTCCACTCTTAAAGAAACCAAGCCTTAATCTACAAGATCCTAACAGCTATAGACAAATCTCCTGTTTCCCCCTTCTAGCCCAAATTTTGGAAAAGGCAATAAATCTTGAATTAACTAGGCCTGGGCGGTAAATTCCGTTCCGCTCGCGGAATTTGCGGAATTTGGGTAATTTCGCGTTCCGCGGAGAACGCGGAATTGGCAAAAATTCCACGATCCGCGGCTTCGCGGAATTTTTTGCTTCTTCGCGCTTTCAAAGTGCGTGTTTGTGAGATATTTCCCCCCGAGCACGCAAACAGCGTTCGCGAACAGGAAAAAAGCATCGCGAACGGGCGGAACAAGCAATTCCGCGTGTTCGTGGAACTTTTGCGTGCTCGCGGAGATTTTTTACCATTTCGCAGAGCTTTGCGTAGCGTGACTACGCAAATTCCGCCCACCCTTCATTCAAAGATGCTAGTAATCTTTTGGACATTAACAATACAAAAAATACCTCTGTAACCATAGATAAAACGTTACTTTTTACCTCAGTAGTCCTTTTTATTAACTCTGGGCTTCATTAATTCATGTTCTTTTTTATATTTGTGCAATTGTTCTCATATTATGAATTAAAACATACACCTCTAGATCATTTTAGATATTCACAAAAGACAGTGTCAGAAAGGACAATATTTACATGACACACATACAGCTAATCAAGTGTTTAGAAACATTATACATAGATGAAAAAAACATACACTACTACACATTTAGTTCTGTGTTAAACATAATACACAAACAAATCCAAAGAGACTCTTTTGTCCAACAAACTTGTATCTGGTATCAGAGCCTATTGTGTTTAGGTCCTCAATACTTTCTATTCTCAAGGTCCTGGAGAGGTCAGAGTGCTATTCTAGGACCCTATGTCTGCGCTTGTTCAATAAAGCCCAGAGTCTCCGTTATTCGGTATATTATTTTTCTTTATAGTTACTCTTGGCCTCCAGGTGAAAAAAGCCAACACATTTCGACCTTCATAATAGGACCAAACGATGGATTAATAGAAGGTCTTCATCAGGGCGGAACAGAATTCATGTAGGACACACGTTTCCTAGATCAAAAGAAATAATAATAATACAATTTTGAGTATGTCTACTCTTAATTATGTGTGTCACTGAATTTTGCTTGTCTTACTTAAAAGGGCACCTTACATACTGAGTAGTGATGTCTTGATATACCAGCAGTGACGTAAGTACATTGGAGAGGTCAAGCGGTCTCATCAATTCGGTGTACTTTTTAGGTTTCTGCTTGCCTCAGTACAGTACCGAGGGGAGAGGCAAAGAAAAACATGCCTTTAGTTTAAAGCGAGATATTCATTTGCACTTGGCATGCGAGGCATAGCATGCAGTGATATCGGGAACTGTGATTTTGCATGAGCCGAGTGCTGTAAATGTGTGAATGGTGTTTAAACCTCTCTAGTGAGGGCAGTGACTGCAGATGGAGTCATTGGAGGCATTGAACACAGACCTGCTAACGTGTACGTCACGACGATTCACGGCATAAGGCTCAAATTTCAGAAGCATGCCTGTAACCTCCCCTTCCTGATATGAAGCACTGCTGAAATAGTCGTGATCTGTAGTCACTGCCCTCACTAGAGAGGTTTAAACACCATACGCCATTCGCACATTTACAGCACTCGGTTCGTTTCTCCACCCCTATATAAGATAGCCTCATGCAAAATCATAGTTCCTGATATCACTGCATGCTATGCCTCGCATGCCAAGTGCAAATAAAGAGTGGCTCGCCCATTGACCCGGCGCCACTAAACGTTTTGAAACAGGTTACCCCAATAATAGCCCCTAACCTGATAAACCTGATCAACGCGTCGCTGTCCTCTGGAATAGTCCCCCTCAAATGGAAAGGGGTGAGTGTTAAAGCTCTACTTAAAAAGCCCAGTCTGGATCCGGTAGAATTGGGCAACTATCGCCCCATATCCCTTCTGCCTGCCATAAGCAAGGTAATAGAGAAGCATGTAAACCTAACTCTTTCTGGGTTTCTTGAAAGCCACAGCCTGCTTCATTCCTCCCAAACAGGGTTTCGCCCGCACCAAAGTACCGAAACCGCTTTATTGGCAGTGATTGAGGAAAGTAGGAAAATCCTGGACTCAGGAGGCTCTGCAGCCATTCTACTCCTGGACCTGAGCGCCGCATTTGATACGGTGAATCACCCAATTCTGATCCGGCGGCTCAGGAATATAGGAGTGGATGGAACGGCGCTTCTATGGCTGTCCTCATTTCTGGAGGGGAGAACCTTTCAGGTTTTTGATGAAAACATTGCATCTAAATCCACCCTTTTGTCGAGTGGTGTGCCATAGGGCTCTTCCCTAAGCCCGACTCTCTTCAATGTTTATATGTCCCCTCTGGCAGCCATAGTGGCCCCTCATGGAATCCGGGATGATTACCTACGCCGATGACACCCAATTGGTGTTCGGGTTTAATCAATCAGATTTAAAAACCCATGCCCTGTACTCATGCTTAAATGATATCTCCAGCTGGATGGATGCCTCCCAGCTGAAGCTTAACGGAGGAAAAACTGAGATTATGATTCTGGGCAACACTCTCAGTTTCAACCCTAGTATGATGTGGCCCCCCAGCATGGGCCCAGTCCCAGTCCCGAAAGCAGAGATTAAGAGCCTTGGTGTATGGATGGAGCAAGACCTAAGTCTTAGAACCCAGGCCAGAAAAACGGCAGCCCTCTGTTACGGTCTACTCAGAATGGCCCGAAAAGTCCTGCCCCTCCTTCCTTTCGAGGCCAGGAATTTACTGGTCCAAACATTAATACTCTCGAGACTGGACTATGGAAACGCTCTGTATCTGGGTGCCCCCATCTCTGCGGTCACAAAACTCCAATCAGTACAAAATAGTGCAGCAAGACTCCTGACGGGTACTACCAATAGACTTTCAGCAAAACCGGACCTCCGCTCCCTTCACTGGCTCCCGGTTCAGGAACAGATCAGGTTCAAGGCTCTGTGCTTGGTACATAAGTCTATGCAGGGACTTGGTCCACCTATTCTTTACAGCATGATTCGTCCAGATAAAGCCAACCGGAATCTCCGATCAGATGATCTGTACCTGGCAGAGATCCCCAGGATCAATAAATCTAGGAGTGGCGGTAGACTCTTTTCTTATAATGCCTCCAAACTCTGGAACTCCCTGCCTCTCCACCTCCGCACAATCCATGACCATCTGGCTTTCCGGAAGCAATTAAAGACCATGCTCTTCCCCTAGCCCTCTGCCCCCCGTGTCAGTTATTAGCGCTGGGATGCTTCCGGGTAGCCATGCGCTCTATAAATGTTTTTTCCTTCCTTCCTTTTTCTTTGCCCCTCCCCTCGGTAATAACAGACATCATATTTACTGAGGCGAGCAGAAACCTAAGAAGTACACCGAATTGATGAGACTGCTTGACCTCTCCAATGTACTTACATCACTGCTGGTATATCAAGACATCACTACTCGGTATGTAAGGTGCCCTTTTAAGTAAGACAAGCAAAATTCAGTGACACACATAATTAAGAGTAGACATACTCAAAATTGTATTATTATTATTTCTTTTGATCTAGGAAACGTGTGTCCTACATGAATTCTGTTCCGCCCTGATGAAGACCTTCTATTAATCCATCGTTTGGTCCTATTATGAAGGTCGAAACGCGTTGGCTTTTTTCACCTGGAGGCCAAGAGTAACTATAAAGAAAAATAATATACCGAATAACGGAGACTCTGGGCTTTATTGAACAAGCGCAGACATAGGGTCCTAGAATAGCACTCTGACCTCTCCAGGACCTTGAGAATAGAAAGTATTGAGGACCTAAACACAATAGGCTCTGATACCAGATACAAGTTTGTTGGACAAAAGAGTCTCTTTGGATTTGTTTGTGTATTATGTTTAACACAGAACTAAATGTGTAGTAGTGTATGTTTTTTCATCTACGTATAATGTTTCTAAACACTTGATTAGCTGTATGTGTGTCATGTAAATATTGTCCTTTCTGACACTGTCTTTTGTGAATATCTAAAATGATCTAGAGGTGTATGTTTTAATTCATAATATGAGAACAATTTCACAAATATAAAAAAAAGAACATGAATTAATGAAGCCCAGAGTTAATAAAAAGGACTACTGAGGTAAAAAGTAACGTTTTATCTATGGTTACAGAGGTATTTTTTGTATTGTTAATGTGTAATTGATTCCAGCCTCTGTACTCCTGAACTGAATCATTCCCCTTTTTTGTGCTTGCAAGTAATCCTTTGGACTGCACACAATTTGGTTTCAGAGGTGTTCATAGCCCCGAATCAGCATTCATTGTAGCCTCAGAAGAATTCAGGGCCACAATGGGTAAGGGAAGAAAGGCCGCCCTTATCCTGCTGGTTCTCTCTGCAGCCTTCGAAACAGTCACTCATGATTTATTGATTGACCGTCTTTTTAAATTAGGTATCAGGGGAACCGCTCTTACTCTCCTGAAATCTTTCATCTCTGAGAGGGAACAATTCGTCGCCATGAGCGAATTTGTTTCTGATGTGTTCCATTTGCCATGTGGGGTGCCCAAGGGCTCTTCCTCATATGCTGATGAAACACAAATTGTGGTCTCAGTATCCAGCAACGCAGACGACACAGCAGTCAGAATTAATATCTGTATGAAACAAATTGGCATTTGGCTGAAAATCAATTGTCTCAAATTGAACTCAGAGAAACGGAGGTTCTTCTCTTGGGCAATGATTGTTCCTTCTGGACACCTACCTGGTGGCCTCAGGAACTGGGACTACTGCCGACCCCAGGGAAGAAAGTCAGAAATCTAGGAATATTATTTGTCAACAAACTGACTTTTGGAGATGAGGGCGTTGCCTTAACTTCCTCAGTCTTCTTCACTTTGAAGATTATCAGAAACATCTGTCCCTTTATCCCCGGGGACCTTCAGAAAACTGTAGTGACTGCACTTGCTGTATCCAAACTGGATTACTGCAACGCTCTCTTTCTGAATGCACAACACAGATTTCTCTGTAAATTACAGAGACTGTAGAGTGCATCAGCCCGTCTCCTACTGGGGATACCTGAACACCAGTCGGCATCCCAGGCATTGGCTAAGCTTCATTGGCTGCCTGTAAAGAGATGAATTCAATTCAAAGCGCTTTGCATGGCTTTTAAGGCATTACATAATTCTGCCCCCGAATATCTGAGTCACACAATTATCTGGAATACCCCGTCCAGAATGTTTCGCCCCTCCACAGCCAAATTGATGGCTGTCCCCAAGTTCAAACGAGCTTTCAGGGGAGGGAGAACCTTCATGACTGGTACTGCTAAACTGTGGAACTGCTCTCCTGGTGCTAAGGGAGAGCCCCAACCTCCTCTCCTTCAGAAGATCCTTAAAAGCATGGCTTTTCACTCCTTAACTCGTCATTGCTATCGTCAGACAACAGCAGCAATGCCAAGACGCCTTCGGGCATTCGTGCGACAATATAGGGTGATGTTGGTAAATTCCCAGATGTGATTAAGGTGAAGACAAATCAGCTGTTGTCATAACAACGCCAATCAGAGTAAAGCAAAGCATTGTTGAGCACCACGAGCCCCAGAACAGACACTGGTTGGGCCTTTGTATGGAGTCAGCAGCTGTCCAGCTCTGCTTGGTAATTCTAAAGCATTACTACCTATTAATCATGTACCTCCGATGCTGGGGGGTGATCTAGCTCACTGACACTCTCCTAATAGTGCCGCACATTGTATGAGCTACTGTACTATCTTGTAGAATTTACAGCACTTTACACTTTAACAGTTGTTTGTTGTTTGAGCAATCTCCTCTCCAGTCCTGCTTCCTCCTGCTTCTGCCTCATTTTCCCTGCTTTCTCAGTGAAGCAGCTGATAACTCCAGCGCCTAGAGACCCTCATGGGTGATTCGACGCACTTTATAAATCCTGACTGATTGACTGAAGTCCTGGACCGAATGAATGAATGTTTGTATAACAGATTAACACAAGGACGTCCCTTTCTATTCTAGGCCTCTTTGGTTCATATTGCCCTGCTTACAGCCATGAATGAATGTTTATATAACAGATTAACACAAGGACATCCCTTTCTATACTGGGCCTCTTTGGTTCATATTGCCCTGCTTGCTGCTATGAATGAATGTTTATATAACAGATTAACACAAGGACATCCCTTTCTATACTGGGCCTCTTTGGTTCATATTGCCCTGCTTGCTGCCATGAATGAATGTTTATATAACAGATTAACACAAGGACATCCCTTTCTATACTGGGCCTCTTTGGTTCATATTGCCCTGCTTGCTGCTATGAATGAATGTTTATATAACAGATTAACACAAGGACATCCCTTTCTATACTGGGCCTCTTTGGTTCATATTGCCCTGCTTGCTGCCATGAATGAATGTTTATATAAAAGATTAACACAAGGACATCCCTTTCTATACTGGGCCTCTTTTGTTCATAATGCCCTGCTTGCTGCTATGAATGAATGTTTATATAACAGATTAACACAAGGACATCCCTTTCTATTCTAGGCCTCTTTGGTTCATATTGCCCTGCTTGCTGCTATGAATGAATGTTTATATAACAGATTAACACAAGGACATCCCTTTCTATTCTAGGCCTCTTTGGTTCATATTGCCCTGCTTACAGCCATGAATGAATGTTTATATAACAGATTAACACAAGGACATCCCTTTCTATTCTAGGCCTCTTTGGTTCATATTGCCCTGCTTACAGCCATGAATGAATGTTTATATAACAGATTAACACAAGGACATCCCTTTCTATACTGGGCCTCTTTGGTTCATATTGCCCTGCTTGCTGCTATGAATGAATGTTTATATAACAGATTAACACAAGGACATCCCTTTCTATACTGGGCCTCTTTGGTTCATATTGCCCTGCTTGCTGCCATGAATGAATGTTTATATAAAAGATTAACACAAGGACATCCCTTTCTATACTGGGCCTCTTTTGTTCATAATGCCCTGCTTGCTGCTATGAATGAATGTTTATATAACAGATTAACACAAGGACATCCCTTTCTATTCTAGGCCTCTTTGGTTCATATTGCCCTGCTTGCTGCTATGAATGAATGTTTATATAACAGATTAACACAAGGACATCCCTTTCTATTCTAGGCCTCTTTGGTTCATATTGCCCTGCTTACAGCCATGAATGAATGTTTATATAACAGATTAACACAAGGACATCCCTTTCTATTCTAGGCCTCTTTGGTTCATATTGCCCTGCTTACAGCCATGAATGAATGTTTATATAACAGATTAACACAAGGACATCCCTTTCTATACTGGGCCTTTTTTGTTCATTTTGCCCTGCTTACAGCCATGAATGAATGTTTATATAACAGATTAACACAAGGACATCCCTTTCTATTCTAGGCCTCTTTTGTTCATTTTGCCCTGCTTACAGCCATGAATGAATGTTTATATAACAGATTAACACAAGGACATCCCTTTCTATTCTAGGCCTCTTTGGTTCATATTGCCCTGCTTGCTGCCATGAATGAATGTTTATATAACAGATTAACACAAGGACATCCCTTTCTATTCTAGGCCTCTTTGGTTCATATTGCCCTGCTTGCTGCCATGAATGAATGTTTATATAACAGATTAACACAAGGACATCCCTTTCTATACTAGGCCTCTTTGGTTCATTTTGCCCTGCTTACAGCCATGAATGAATGTTTATATAACAGATTAACACAAGGACATCCCTTTCTATTCTAGGCCTCTTTGGTTCATCCCTTTCTATTCTAGACCTCTTTGGTTCATCCCTTTCTATTCTAGGCCTCTTTTGTTCATTTTGCCCTGCTTACAGCCATGAATGAATGTTTATATAACAGATTAACACAAGGACATCCCTTTCTATTCTAGGCCTCTTTGGTTCATTTTGCCCTGCTTACAGCCATGAATGAATGTTTATATAACAGATTAACACAAGGACATCCCTTTCTATTCTAGGCCTCTTTGGTTCATCCCTTTCTATTCTAGGCCTCTTTGGTTCATCCCTTTCTATTCTAGGCCTCTTTGGTTCATATTGCCCTGCTTACAACCATGAATGCTGCTTCAATAGTCCCTGCTAGTGAGGGTCAAATGATCACGTCCGCTGTAGCTGGGGACCTTCTCTTCCTCTTTTCTGGGATGTGAGTTGTAAATGTTGGCTGTAGATTTATCCTTCTGTCTATAAAAAAGGAATTTTACATGAACATTTTTTAACATTTTGTCAGAACTAGTTCGTATATAATTATATTCTTTTTGTGATTATGCGTTAATGTTTCTCTTGCCTAAATTGGTATCATATCAAACATAAATAACCGTAAACCCAAGGAGATTGAGTGACTTGCCTGACCAGCTGCCTGACCAGCTGGATCCAAAACTACTCTCCGTTCCTGAGGGAGAGAAGGAAGGCCTGCTTATAAGAGAAGTCTTTTTAAAGACACTTCAGGTGCAGTTCTCATCTTGATGCCTTGCATCTGCAGTTTACTACAGTGCCAAGAAACCCTTCAGAGCGCACATGCGCTATATCAATGAGGCAAAAAACCAATGGGCATACTCTTTTTTGGACTCATTCACTCAATTGCATAATCACACTCAATCATTCACTCAATCACTAATTTCTGCATAGATTAATTCACCCAATCACCCTTGTATACACCACTTACTCACTCACTCACATAATCTCTTCATGTACTCACTTCCTTCCTTCACCCCCCTCTTCCCACCCTCTCTCCACACGCGTGAGCATCTCAGTCTTTTATTAATCACTTCTCATCCATCAGTGAAAGAACATGATCCTCTCAATCAATTAATCAAGCATTTGTAAAGAGCGGCACATCATGACCCATGAGGATCTCAAGGTGCATGAGTTGTTTGCTGCTGCGTGGAGGTTCATCAGGGTTGTTGGTTCCTCCGGGGTCCAGGGTTCGGAGGTCAGAGGCGGTATACCTTCGTGGGTGGAAGAGCCAGGGGTCCTGGCACTGGGCGTGGTCCAGGCACGGACAGCAGAGACAGGCACAGACAGGCACAGACGGGCACAGACGGGCACGGACAGCAGAGACAGGCACGGACAGCAGAGACAGGCACAGACAGGCACGGACGGGCACAGACAGGCTTGCCTCTCTAATGAGATACAGATGACAGAACATCACTTCTGAGAATATTCATCGTTATCACGGGCGGAAATAAAAAACAAAAATCTCCTGATGGCAATCTTACAGCATCCCTCAAGCAACAGCAGCACAGTCTTACAGCATCCTGCCAGCAACAGCAGCACAGTCTAACAACATCCTGCCAGCAACAGGAGCACACTCTTACAGCATCCTGCCGGCAACACAATCCTACAGCATCCTGCCGGCAACAGCAGCACAGTCTTACAGCATCTTGTCGGCAACAGCAGAACAATTGTAATCTTACAGCATCCTGCCAGCAACAGAAGCACAATCTTACAGCATCCTGCCAGCAACAGCAGCATGGTCTTACAGCATCCTGCCAGCAACAGCAGCACAGTCTAACAACATCCTGCCAGCAACAGCAGCACAGTCTTACAGCATCTTGTCTGCAACAGCAGAACAATTGTAATCTTACAGCATCCTGCCAGCAACAGAAGCACAATCTTACAGCATCCTGCCAGCAACAGCAGCATGGTCTTACAGCATCCTGCCGGCAACAGCAGCACAGTCTTACAGCATCCAGCCAGCAACAACAGCTCAGTCTTACAGAATCCTGCCAGCAACAGCAGCACAGGCTTACAGCATCCTGCCAGCAACAGCAGCACAGTCTTACAGTATCCTTCCAGCAACATCAGCACAATCTTACAGCATCCTCCCAGCAACAGCTGCACCACCTAAAGCATCCTGCCAGCAACAGCAGCACACTCTTACAGCATCCTGCCAGCAACAGCAGTACAATTTAACAGCATCCTCCCACCAACAGCAGCACAGTCTTACAGCATCCTCCCAGCAACAGCAGCACAGTCTTACAGCATCCTGCCAGCAATGGCAGCACAGTCTTACAGCATACTGTCAGCAACAGCAGAACAATCGTAATCTTACAGCATTCTGCCAAAAACAGCAGCCCAAACTTACAGTATCCTGCCAGCAACTGCAGCACAGTCTTACAGCATCCTGCCAGCAAAGGCATCCCAATCTTACAGCGATCTACCAGCAACAGCAGCACAATCTTACAGCATTCTGCCAGAAACATCAGCACATTCTACCAGCATCATGCCAGCAACAGCAGCACAGTCTTACAGGATCCTGCCAGCAACAGCAGAACAATTTCACAGCATCCTGCCGGCAACAGCAGCACAGTCTTACAGCATCCTGCCAGCAACAGCACCACAATATTACAGCATCCTGCCAGCAACAACAGCACTGTCTTACAGCATCCTGCCAGCAACAGCAGCACAGTCTTTAAGCATCCCGCCAGCAACAGCAGCACAGTCTCACAGCATCCTACCAGCAACAGCAGTACAGTATTACAGCATCCTGCCAGCAGCAGAAGCACAGTCTTATAGCATCCTGCCAGCAACAGCAGAACAGTCTTACAGCATCCTCCCAGCAACAGCAGCACAGTCTTACAGCATACTGCCAGCAACAGAAGCACAATCTTACAGCATCCGCCAGCAACAGCAGCACAGTCTTACAACATCCTGCCGGCAACAGCAGTACAATCTTATATCATCCTGGCAGCAACAGCAGCACAATCTTACAGCATCCTGCCGGCAACAGCAGCACAGTCTTAAAGCATCCCGCCAGCAACAGCAGCACTGTCTCACAGCATCCTACCAGCAACAGCAGTACAGTATTACAGCATCCTGCCAGCAACAGCAGCACAGTCTTATAGCATCCTGCCAGCAACAGCAGAACAGTCTTACAGCATCCTCCCAGCAACAGCAGCACAGTCTTACAGCATACTGCCAGCAACAGAAGCACAATCTTACAGCATCCCGCCAGCAACAGCAGCACTGTCTCACAGCATCCTACCAGCAACAGCAGTACAGTATTACAGCATCCTGCCAGCAACAGCAGCACAGTCTTATAGCATCCTGCCAGCAACAGCAGAACAGTTTTACAGCATCCTCCCAGCAACAGCAGCACAGTCTTACAGCATACTGCCAGCAACAGAAGCACAATCTTACAGCATCCGCCAGCAACAGCAGCACAGTCTTACAGCATACTGCCAGCAACAGAAGCACAATCTTACAGCATCCCGCCAGCAACAGCAGCACTGTCTCACAGCATCCTACCAGCAACAGCAGTACAGTATTACAGCATCCTGCCAGCAACAGCAGCACAGTCTTATAGCATCCTGCCAGCAACAGCAGAACAGTCTTACAGCATCCTCCCAGCAACAGCAGCACAGTCTTACAGCATACTGCCAGCAACAGAAGCACAATCTTACAGCATCCGCCAGCAACAGCAGCACAGTCTTACAACATCCTGCCGGCAACAGCAGTACAATCTTATATCATCCTGGCAGCAACAGCAGCACAATCTTACAGCATCCTGCTGGCAACAGCAGCACAGTCTTAAAGCATCCCGCCAGCAACAGCAGCACTGTCTCACAGCATCCTACCAGCAACAGCAGTACAGTATTACAGCATCCTGCCAGCAACAGCAGCACAGTCTTATAGCATCCTGCCAGCAACAGCAGAACAGTCTTACAGCATCCTCCCAGCAACAGCAGCACAGTCTTACAGCATACTGCCAGCAACAGAAGCACAATCTTACAGCATGCCGCCAGCAACAGCAGCACTGTCTCACAGCATCCTACCAGCAACAGCAGTACAGTATTACAGCATCCTGCCAGCAACAGCAGCACAGTCTTATAGCATCCTGCCAGCAACAGCAGAACAGTCTTACAGCATCCTCCCAGCAACAGCAGCACAGTCTTACAGCATACTGCCAGCAACAGAAGCACAATCTTACGGCATCCGCCAGCAACAGCAGCACAGTCTTACAACATCCTGCCGGCAACAGCAGTACAATCTTATATCATCCTGGCAGCAACAGCAGCACAATCTTACAGCATCCTGCCGGCAACAGCAGCACAATCTTACAGCTTCTTGCCAGCAACCACACCACATTCTTACAGCATCCTCCCAGCAACAGCAGTGCAATCTTATAGCATCCTGCCAGCAGCAGCAGAACAATTGTACAGCATCCTGTCAGCAATAGCAGCACAATCTTACAGCATCCTGTCAGCAACAGCAGCACAATCATACAGCATCCTGCCAGCCACCGCAGCATAATCTTACAGCATCCTCCCAGCAACAGCTGCACCACCTTAAAGCATCCTGCCAGCAACAGCAGCACAATCTTACAGCATCCTGCCAGCAACAGCAGCACAGTCTTTCAGCATCCTGCCAGCAACAGCAGAACAATCTTACAGCATCCTGCCAGCAACAGCAGTACAATCTTACAACATCCTGCAAGCATCAGCAGCACAATCTTACAGCATCCCGCCAGCAGCAGCAGCAAATACCTTCGCTCTGTGAAGTCTGCAGATCTGGAGAAGGAACTGAACATCAAAAATGATGTTGATGCCAGAGGAGTGGTGTGGCAAGGGGGGCACAGGGGTCCTGAGTCAAGCAAGAACAATGTTCCCTTACACCAGATGGGCAGTAAAACAGCCATAATTGGGATGCAGAGGACCCCACACAACACCCTAAACCGCAGTGCCCTTGCACCTGCTACCCAAGATATTAGTGCTAGTGCACCCCATAGGGCTTACTGGGGCACAGCAGTCTTTTGTCCATGTGAAATTACCTAACTCACTCAGTAAAGTGCAAAGATAACAAGCATTGGCAAAGCCAATATGTCTGGTGATTTTCTACGTGAGAGTGGATCTTCACTGATTGTTTGCAAACACAAACATTCACAAATACTGTTTTCATGCCATACCACATTATGAACACATCTAGTTGCTTAATCAATGCTCGTTTAAAGTTAATTTATTTAGCCCAATAAAGAATAATGCACACCATCGTGTGTTAGGGAACTAAAAAGATGGAATGGCGTAACTACTCTTCTCGTGTAATTATGAGGGATCTCACAGAGTTCTAGGTTAACTACGTTTGATTACACACACAGAATTACCTGCGTTACGCAAACCTCTAGTTATGTCCTTAAGAAAGAGAATAATTGATTGACATTATTCATCAGTCCTCTTTCTGTTCACAATCAAAGGTGCTTCCTGAGCTAGAAAAAGCTACAGGTTATAATTCATTGAGAATGATGGAATTGCTATACTAGGTTCCCAAGAGTCATTCGGGGCTGTGTCCTTTCCAAGACACTGAGGGGCATATTTACAATCCCCTATCGCCACAGGAACGTCACTTTTAACGAAGTTCCTGTGGCGATATGGGCTTCACCTTATTTACAAGCCAGTGTTAAACCACTTAACGTTGCTTAACGCTGCCTTGTAAATAAGGCACCCTTTCACGCTATACTTAGCCTTGAAAGGGGTGGGCAATGGGTGCTGTGGTGGGAGCTCCACCGCAACACCCATTGATTTTGTCTCTGCCCCATATTTACAAGGGTGGGGTAAATATGGGGCAGCGCCAAAATTAAGACCAAAAACTTGGTCTTAACATGGTGCAACAAGGAGAAATAAAGCATTATGCAGCACACATAGAAACAGCAAAACGCCATGCATGATTGTTTATGTGTAGGAAGGTGGTTTTGGGCAACTGGAACTTGATTTACCTATCAATTTGGGATGACAAGCGTTCTTATCCTTGAATTCTAGATTTTGGTGGATGACCATACAGCGTTACCTGGTTGATGTAATGCGCTCCTATGCTTTTCTGCTATTTTCCTGTAAGATTTCTTTGCCTGACTTAAGTGTTGACAGACTTATGTAATTACATTGTGAACAGGCTCATCTCGTTTTCTACTCTTTGGTGATCTACTACTATCCAAAAGATGAAAAATAAGCAAAACAACTTGGAAAGAGACGATCATCACAATAAAAAGGTGTTTCACCAGCAGATCTGTGACATGCATTGCTATAGGTGATCTTATTTAGCCAAAAGCAGATGTACCCAGGACCCAAGGCTCCTGTGACCTAATTCTATAGCTATAGCTTTACTGTTTGCTTTAAATGTTCTGTCTACCCTTCAGATTGGGGATGATAATTGGCTAAAAGGGCAGACAAAATCATCAGAGCAGAACAAGATGTTTGCCAAAAGAGCAATACAAACTGACATCCTCTGTCGGAAAGAATGTTTTTAGGTAACCCATGCAATTGTACCATGTTGGTTGATGACAGGTGTGCCAAATCACTGAATGCAGATAGCTTCTGACATAGAATGGAATGATCTAGTTATGTGAGAATATGAATGAACCCCAGGACCCCTGCATGACCTTTGCCATTTGTCATTTGTAAGTCAGGTAATAAAATCTAATAACAATGAATCAATCAATCAGAGTCTTATAAAGTGCGACTACTCACCCGTGAGGGTCTCAAGGCACTGGGGGTGGGGGGTTCTGCAGTTCAGTCTAAGAGCCAGGTCTTGAGGTCCTTCCTGAATTGTGGAAGTGATGGTGATTTCCTGATGTTGAGGGGCAGGGAGTTCCATGTCTTCGAAGTGAGGTAGGAGAAGGATCTTCCTCCAGCCGTGGTCTTGCGGATCCCTGGGACGGTGTCCAGGGCCAGTTGGGTGGAGCGGAGATGTCTGGTGGGGGTGTAGAAGGTAAGGCGGTGGTTGAGGTATTCAGGTCAAGGATGATGAGAGCTGCAGTCTCGCCTCGGTCGAGGAGGTTGTGGATGTCATCTGTAGCAGCAATGAAAGCGGTCTCAGTGCTGTGCTATCTTCTGGAACCCTATTGCGAGATAACAGATTGTCCCAAGGGGTTAAGGGAGCGGGCAGCAGGTGCAGAGGTCCTCTCAACTTAGAGTGAATTGCCTTGACTTTCGTCCAGATCTTACATTGTTTCACCTGTGTATTAATATCCTGCCGTAAGCAGGTGGTATAGCTCCTTTTACATCTAGTTTCACATAGATGACGCAGCATGCTTCGCCTGGTCTAATAAATCTGGGAAGGAGTTGACAACAAGTATCTTTTTTACAGTGATCTTATCCAAGGCTTGATAATGAATAAATGAGTGTAATTCACTATTAGCCTTAGGGGCAAGGAACAGTAGAGAGGCTGCTGCTGGGCAAGAAGGTGTAATAAAGCAGTGGGCCAAATTTTCATCTAAATACCACCTTAAATATTCATTCTCACTCTCAGATAGTGCATACATTTTCCTCTTATGTTTCACAGTCTTGGAATTAGATCTTCTTTGCCATTATTGTGACCTATGTGGTGGTAATGTCTCTACCTTCTGTTCACTGAACACTTTAGCAATATGTTCATAGTGCAAAGGTGATGAAATATCTTTCTCGGTGGCTGCTGCCATCGACTAAATCAAGGTCAAAGACTGCACCGGACTCTCAGCTGCTAAGAAGCAATTCTGTCAACCACAGGAGGATTTTACTGATATGGTTTCACAGTTTCACTACTACAATTAACAGTTGGGTTATGTTTTATTAATCAAGGTATCCCTAGGACTATCCACAAAGTTTCCAGTGGCATCAGAATCTATCATGACCTATATAGATTCTTTCTGCTCCAGAATAGAAAGGAACGTTTCCAAGGTCATAGGAGCTGAACAATGTCCTGACTCCTTTCTAAGTGAAGGGATACTCCAGTCACTCAAGAGCCCAGATTGTCTAAATGATCACGCAGCATAGTGCAGCATCTGCAAGTGCTGTGTTGCGATGCGTGAGAAGAATGGAGCAGGAGCGCGCCATAATTACAGAAGTATGGCACTCCCCTCTCCTTAGTGCAGAAATAAGCCACTGTGTGCCACGGATGCACCTTTGCACCATAGTGCGAGGGTGTCTCCGTGAGTCTAGCATAGGTTTTGTACTGGAAGGATACCCTCGCAGCACAAAATACTGTGCTTATACTAACTTTAAAATCTTCCCCACCCTGCATCTGTGCTGTGCAGGGTAGCATACATGCAAAGTTGGAAAAGAAGGGACAAATAAAACCAGTTCTCCGTGATAGTACCTGGTTGAATTCTGCGCTATTTTTTGACGCAAAACCTGTCTACTTTTTTTAGTAGATAGGGTTTTGCATCAGAAATCTTGGGTGGTTGCATGGGAACGCCCATGCAGCACCCATGGAACGCCCCCTTGGTGCTAGGTAATGCTAAGTAGAGCTATGCGCTGCTTTGGGTCACTTTGAAGTGACTTTCCAGTGCAGAACTTGTTTTGCACTGGAAAGTAAATTAGGTAAAAAAGATTTTGCATCATTTTGCATCACTTTTGTGATGCAAACACGGTGCTAAATTTTTTGTAAATATACCCAAGACGTTCCCTTCTCCCAACCTTGAGCAACTCAGTTTTCAGTGGGATTCTCAAGTACTGCAGCTGTTTCTTGCACCTTCTGCTTTGGGCTTAGATGGGAATTCTTTTACACTCTGGTTAAGGGAAACCTTAACCAATATCCAAAATTAGAAATAGTTATTCTTTGTTTATTAAAGCATGAATAATTAAAACAATTGCACATTTTAACAATAAACAACATATAATACATTGTAGCATGATCTCTGCTGCAAAAAATAAAAGAGTTTTAGTCTTCAACGTGATGATAAGCAGTTAACGATAAAAAAGGATAAATAATTTCAAAGGATAGAGGGCCTGATTTAAATCTGACAGGTCGCCCATTTCACTGCCCGGTCGATGGAGCAGCCACCAAATTCAGAAGAGCCCAGTGGCCTAGTGGACATTTCTAGCGCTGGTGGGAACCGCCGTCAGGGCGGTTCCTGTCAACACATTGTATGTTTGACGGACGGGTCCGTCAGCGTGACGGAGCCGTAATGCAAACTTACAATGATTTATTATTTTCAAAAAGGAAATCCCAAAGTGGTATTTTCTTTTTGAAAATAAAAAAAATAATGCCCCCTCCCCCCCACCACCCGTCATGGGGGTTTCCTCCCATTGCAAGGAGGCATTGAGCACTTTTCAATGCCTCTTACAAACAGGTTTTTCCTGGCGGAGATGGGCACTGAAAATCGGCTGTATGTCTGTACATCTAAATTAAGAGGGCGGACATACAGCTACACCTCCAGCGGCCCGTATTCCATTGGGCCATCAGAGGGGATGACTCTTGTGGAGACGGAACTGTCTCCGCTGGGGTCAAAGCTTCGGTCTGCCCGATTCTATATCTGGTGGGTGGACTATAATGTTGGCGGGAGGGAACTCCATGAACTGAGTTACCTCTCCGACAACATTTAAATCAGGCTCAAAGGGCCTTATTTATGAAGGCCTGCGTCACATTTACGCCGCTGTTGCGTCACTTTTTGTGACGCTGCAGCGGCGTAAATAATGTGCCATGTTGCGCCATATTTACGAAATGACGCCTCTAGGCAGATGCGTCACTTCGGAAACACCTGCGCTACATTATACCTGCAACAGGTATAATGTATGCAGGGTGGGCATTCCCCCGCAAGAAAAGGTCGTAGGAGTGGTGCAGTGAAATCTGTAAGATTTCACTGTGCCACTTCTAGGACGCCAAAGCGTTAAAACCTTACGCCTGCCTCATGGCAGGCGTAAGGGTGACGCAGGCCCTTTCACATGGGGCTTGCCCCATGTGAAAGGACACATTGCTGGAGTTTCGTCGGTTTTCAGACACACCCCAGCAATACGTCACTTTTGCGCCGATAGATACGTCAGTAATACTGACGTATCTGTCATTCCTTGCGACATGATGCGTCAAACAGTAAATATGACGCATCCATCATGTCGCAAGGAGGGCGCACTGAGAAGTGTTGCATCGCTGCTTTCACGCAGAGATGCGACACTTCTCATAAATGAGGGCCAAAGTCTTTACCAATAATTAAAACCATTCATATTCCAAGAATGGTGTCTGCCTGATCTAAACATCAGATGAGTTCATGTAGGGGGCATTACAAATATTATGACGTGGGTTTTGAGTTTCAAGTAGTGCATAAAAGGGGCCTCCCTAATCTGCACAGTGTGCAGGATAAAATGACTTTATCAAGTTAGGAAACGCTCCAAATTACAAAGCACGGAATCATACATTCTAAGAAACCCCCTAAATGCTGGGGATTAACACTGCTCAAACCTGCTGATCTCCGGGCAATTAATATAGGCTTCAGGAACCTCCTGCAGGTAGTGTCAGTCCCTACGGAAGTGCCTACAAATGAACCAATGGCTCCTCACTTATTGGCCGGAGGCGGCGCCTGTCGAGAATCCGCCCAGATCTGAACTCTGGGCAAAGGCAAGAGCCGGCTCTGATCAACTTATAAGAGTAAGAAGGAATTGTTAAATCTGAACATTTTGTATTTTTTTAAATGTTCTTTAAATGAAATGAATCCAGCTTGTTTCATAATTCATTCCTTGTGAGAGTTAGGAGGGGTCATTGCGAATTCCAAAGCTCAAAATACTGGAATGTGCCAATGAAGCTTCCGAGGGCTCAGCTGCAACAAGCTGCTTCTCCCGCATTCCCGCCATTTCAAGGGTTTTGAAATACTAGGTGATGTGCCATGAACTTCAGACAGAGGACAGGAAGGCGCTCCACACATTCTCCACTGCTTGTACTGACTGAATTCTGCACTCACCCGCGCCTGAGAGGTGAAGCCTGAATGGCAAACAGTGGCCTAGGAGCCTGGCACTGAGTGATGTCAGTCCAGTGGGTCAGTTCCGTAGCATTAACTAGGTCAAAGCCTGCGCTGTCTGGTTTGTTAATGACATCTTGGGGGCATTCCGAAAGTAACTTACCACATAACTTACATTTTCTGGCTTTCTAGTTGCTGGCTTAATTTGTTTTCGGCAGCCCAGGATGAGTTTGTCCCTTCCAAGGAACAAAGCTTTTCCACACCAACTCCCCTTGTATTCCTCCGCAGTGCTCCTTACTGTAAACAGGCCTGTAAATCGTGTTTTTATCTTGTCACATTTGCTGTGCATTCAAAGACAGAGGTCAAATGTCAGGCTCTCTCTTCCAAGGGAGCTTGGTGTTTACTTTTCTTTCTCAGACTTCAAAGTGAGAGGATTTATGTGACCGTCTTGCTGGATACTGGGGGTAGGAAAGTGTTTATTCTAGCTCACAACATTTAAAAGAACTGTGCAAGTATTTTAGAATACATAAGTATTAGGAACACAAAAGAAGCACATTTTTGTTAATTCTGAAGTGTTCTGGAAAAAATATTTTAATATCATCAAAAACAAATCATTACACTAGGCGATCCTAATTCCGCACATTACCGTGTGAGGGCTGTGTAGTTTTATTACTAAAACTGTATGTCTGTGCAAATGTAATAGTCATTTCAATTGAAATTGTGCTGTCTGTAATGGCAGTGTGCTACCACACCATGCATACTCCACTCTATGCTATTGCACTCTACTCTGCACCAGTTCATGCCACTGCACTCTACTTTGCACCACTCCACTTTACACCATTCCTTTCGATGCCACAGCACTCTGCATCACTGCACTCTATGCCACTCTGCACCACTCCACTCTATGTCACTTCATTCATTCTACACCTCTCTGCTCTACTCTGTACCACTTTACTCTATGCCACTTCACTCTACGCCACTCTACTTTACACCACTGCACTCTGTGCCACTGCACTCTGCACCATTCCATTCTAGGCCATTCCAATTTGCTCTGCACAACTCCACTCTATGCCACTCTTTAACAAGGCACTCTACCCAACTGCAATCTATCCCAATACACTCTACAACAATGCACTTTACTCTGTAACACTTAAATCTATGCCCTTGTGCGTCACTTGAATCTACTCTGCACCACTGCACTCTATGGCAATGCACTCTACACCCCTCTACTCTGCATCGCTGCTCTCTACACCACTCTACTGTCTGCCACTGCTCTCTCTGCCACTATACTCTACATTACTGCACTGTATGCCAATGCACTCTACGCCACTCTACCCTGCATCACTGCACTCTATGCCACTGCACTCTGTATCACTCTGGTGTATGCCACTGCACTCTATGACATTATACTCTGCACCACTCTACGCCACTGTGCACTCTCTGCCACTCTGCTCTACTCAACTGTACTCCACTCTGTGCCACTTCATTCTATCCCACTGCACTCTACACCACTCTACTCTAAATCACTCCACTTTATGCCACAGCACTCTACACTGCACCACTGGATGCTATGCCACTGTTTTCTACACCACTCTACTCTGTGCCACTGCACTTTATGGCAATGCACTCTACACCCCTCTACTCTGCATCACTGCTCTCTACGCCACTGCTCTCTACACCACTCTACTGTCTGCCACTGCTCTCTCTGCCACTATACTCTGCATTACTGCACTCTATGCCAATGCACTCTACGCCACTCTACTCTGCATCACTGCACTCTATGCCACTGCACTCTGTATCACTCTGGTGTATGCCACTACACTCTATGACATTACACTCTGCACCACTCTACGCCACTGTGCACTCTCTGCCACTCTGCTCTACTCAACTGCACTCCACTCTATGCCACTCTGCAACAAGGCACTGTACCCAACTGCAATCTATCCCAATACACTCTACAACAATGCACTTTACTCTGTAACACTCAAATCTATGCCCCTGTGCGCCACTTGAATCTACTCTGCACCACTGCACTCTATGGCAATGCACTCTACACCCCTCTACTCTGCATCACTGCTCTCTGCACCACTGCTCTCTACACCACTCTACTGTCTGCCACTGCTCTCTCTGCCACTATACTCTGCATTACTGCACTCTATGCCAATGCACTCTACGCCACTCTACTCTGCATCACTGCACTCTATGCCACTGCACTCTGTATCACTCTGGTGTATGCCACTGCACTCTATGACATTACACTCTGCACCACTCTACACCACTATGCACTCTCTGCCACTCTGCTCTACTCAACTGTACTCCACTCTGTGCCACTTCATTCTATGCCACTGCACTCTACACCACTCTACTCTAAATCACTCCACTCTATGTCACAGCACTCTACACTGCACCACTGGATGCTATGCCACTGCTTTCTACACCACTCTACTCTGTGCCACTGCACTTTATGCCACTCTACACCAGTGCCCTATACGACACTCTACTCTGCAACACTGCACTCCCTGCCACTGAATTCTGCACCACTCTACTCTGCACTTCTGAACTCTATGCTTATGCACCCTACGCAACTCTGCTATACATCACTGCACTCTACGCCACTGCACTCTGCATCACTCCACTCTATGCCACTCTACTGTACTCTACACCACCACACTCTATGCCAATGTACTCTATGCCACTGTGATCTTTGCCACTCTATTCTGCACCACTGCACTCTACTATGCACCACTCTAATCTATGCCACTGCATTCCACAATGCTGGTTTGTACGTGACTGAATTTTATGCAGCTGCACTATATGCCCCAATACTCTACATCACTATACTTTGCAAGACTCTACACCACTCCACACCACTGCACTCTACTGTACTCTGAGGTACTCTACTCCTCACCACTGTACTCAATGCCACTCCACTTTACGATACTCTAATCACCACCACTTGACATCATTGCACTCTACGTCACTCTAGCCTGCTCTACTGCATTTTATGCCAATGCACTCTATGCCACTGCGCTCTACGCTACTCTACTTTGTGTAACTCCACTCTACGGCACTGTACTCTGCAGTGCTCCACTATGCACCACTGCACTCTATGCCACTGCATTCTACAGTACTATATTCTACTCTGCACCACTCTACGCTCCTCTACTCTGCACTACTTTATACAATTACCATGGCGGTGCCAACTACAGGGAAGGGGGCGGGCAAAAGGTTGTGTGCATGCATGTGCAATTACATTAACTAAATTGCCAACATGCATCACATTATTGTTTTAAAGTTAAAATGTTTAACTTGAAAATGGTAATGTAATGCATGTTGGCAATTTAGTCCACATTAGCGCATCAAAAAGAGTAAATAAATAGTCACTTACCTTGCTGCACGTCCTCTCTCCGGTGTACTTCTCTTCTCCAGCACGGCCCCCAGGCAACTCCCCTAACCAATCCTGGCGTTGCTCTCAAGCCATTAACCAGCACAAGAGAAGTCCCAGGATTGGAGGTAGTGGCCTCTGTCAGCGCTCTCAAGGGCACTGGAGGCCTGTGCGTGCCCTCCACCCAGATGTTTAAGACAGCTGGATTGGAGAGGTTTAAAGTGCTCATGTGTGGCTAGCCGTCACAAGACAGCCAGCCAAAGTGACATGTGCACTTTAAACTTAAGTGCCCAGCCCATCTCTCCTCCCTGCTGCTGCCACTCAGCAGTAATGGCTCCACCCCATCCTGACACTCAGCTCTGGATGCAGTTAGTGAAAAATAAAATGGTAATAAATTAACTTTATTACCATTTTATTTTTCATCTCTAGGACTTTTTCTGTGGGGATTTTTAATTTAGTAGGGCAATGCTCCTTCGCCCTAATGGAGGAGCCGTTCCTGGCTACTGCACTGTGTGCCACTCTACTCCACTCTGCACCACTGCACTCTACACCACTGCACCATACTATGCAACACTTTAACCTATGCCACTGCATTCTACGGCGCTACATTGTACACTGCTGAATTCTATGCCACTGCACTCTATGCCACTATACTCTGCAACACTCTGTGCCAATACACTCCACACTAGTCCACTCTACTCTATGCCACTCCACTGTACGCCACTCTCCATGACTCCACTCTATGCCACTCTATTACACAACACTCTCTGCCACGCCACTTTACAACACTCTACTTCACTCTTTGCCATTCCACTCTACGACACTCCACACCACTCTTCTCTATGCCACTAATGTTTAGCCATGCTGAACAGCCATCACTCTGGTGCACAACATGGCTAAAACACATTGGCAAATCTGTTAACTCTTGCATACGTGAGACCTATTGGCTTTGCCATTGCTTGTTTTTTTAAGCAATAATACTAAGGCAAACAGAAGGGCGCATTGGCTTTCTACTCACATGTAAGACAGTTGCATTTGGTACCAAGGATTCAGACTTAAGTCGCACGATGGAGCTTTACCTCGCCTACCCATACCTTATTCCAAGGAACTTATAGGCTGCAACCCAATTGAATGACACTTTCCAAAGACCACTGAGAGTTTATAACTATTTTCCCTGCAAATACAACACTGTGCTATTATTAGATTTTTTTATTTTAGTTGTTTTTTTTACATTATTGTTGGTTCTTTACTGGTGGTGTGTAAAAAGCAACATTTCTAGCTTTGAGCGATTTCAAGAATCATTATTTTCTCGCTAAATCATTTATGGAGCGTGATGCCCGAAGCTTTCACCATACTGGTCTCTAAAAAATAATTTTCTGACAGCTTTCGCTTGTTTTTTGCTGTTGTTCTTTTTTTGTATTGATGATTGTCTCTCTGCACAATGCGTGCTGTAATGTGCTGTGCACACCTCCGTGGGTTGGGCCGAAGAGCACTTGTGTTTTAGCTCCTTGCAAATCATGGAAATCATGAACCATCTCCATGTCTGTTCTTCCGGCAGCGAGACGTGAACTACCTCCCTCCTCCTCCAGGCTGAATTTTGCCAGAAGTGCGAATGTCTCTTCTTAACTGTGCAGCCTATTTTGGTGAGACATTCGGATATGCTGCACAGATAACATAAATACATCTATTTTTATTCATGAGCAGTTCACGGACTTCTGTGCAGTGGTGAAAGCACATAAAACAAGCATGGGCAAAGTCAATAAGTCTGACCTATTTTAAGAGTGTGTTGTTTGCTGTAAGCCAGGTGTCTCCAACCAGTCGATCGTGAGCTACCAGTAGCTCCCAGAAGCCTTCAGAGTAGCTCCCAGCCCTCAGTTCATTTTTAACGAAGAACTGCAATAAATAAGCGTTGCGTTTTCCTTTTAAAGTTAACCCCTTCCGTGCTCGTGACGAGCTCAGCTCGTCATGCTGCGCGGTAGCGCTGTGCGCATGACGAGCTGAGCTCGTCACGACCCCACCCGCGATCGGAATGTCCAGCATACGAGCGGAATTCCGATCGCGGTCAAGGGGTTAAGGGAAGGCTGTGTTTATTTTACATTATTATCCGGATGCAGATCGAAGAGCCTGATCATGAGCGGTGCTGGAGTCAGATTTATGACCCGGTGGATCACAGAGGCTCAGAACTGAAGCGCTGAGGTATTTAACTCTTAAAGAAAAGTTGTTCTTAACTCTGTATTGGAGCATGAGAACAAAATGATGTTTGTGAATGCTTTTAAATGAGACAAAATTAAAATGAAGAGTTAACTTAATGATTAAGTTAACTCTTCATTTTAGTTTTCTCCCTTTCAAAGTGTCACCTTTACACACAGCGGGCCTCTTGCTCCCAATGGCTGGTAGACACAGCGCCATATTTATAACTGAAAAATACAGTCATTTTCTTTTAAATGAGAGAAATTTGAAGTGAAGAAAAATGTTTCTTTGAAACATTGTCTTACTGATTTCTCTACTTTAAATTAAACTCATTAATTCCTAATGTTTCATGAAGCATGTTTTTTCACTTTAAATTCCTCCATTTAAACAAATGACTGTATTTTCCTGTTATCAGTATGGCACCACGTCTACAGGTACCTGGGAATAATATCCCTGGTGTTTGTAAAGACACATTGGCAAGGGAGAAAATTAAAATGCTAGGTTTTATCTGATGCATATGAACATAAATGTAACTCTTCAGTTGAATTTTCTCCCATTTCAAAGTGTGGCATTTACACACAGCCGGCATCTTGTTCCCAGCGGCTGGATGACACGCTGCCATTTGTTAGAAATGGGAAAAGTTTAAAGTGCAGAAATATGTTCCTTTTTAAGAACATTTTAGCAGAACATGTTTCTGCACTTTAAATTTCTCCAATTTAAAAACATATTGCGAGTGGTATGTCCTGTGCCACAAGTACATATGACACATGCTCTCAGCCCCCATTCATATATATCTTATTCATTCACACGCATGTTCATACATCCCCACAGCTCGTGCACTCACTGACGCACATGGCAGTCCTATCATAGTGCCTCTAGTCACAGGATTTTGTTCAAACCATAGTATCGGGCTCCAAGGACATTAGGTTTGCAGTCAGTGAAGCTGGGCGAGGTGGTGTCTGGTAAAAATGCACGAGTTATTTGGCCTTCATTAGCTCACTACAATTTTCTCTGATCAGAAGTTTGCTCTCATTACAGAAAAGGCTGGAGACCCTGCTGTAAGCACGCAGTGACTACATTTAGCTAACCTACTGCAAGAATGCTGGTTAGGTAAATAGAGAATCGTGATTTCGTTAAAGAAAATCAAAAATCCTTCTATTCGCCACCTCCAAACTGCAACCTTTAAAGGTGCCACTAGAACAAAGCCTCACAACATAAACAAAAATAGAGCCCATAAAACTCCCCAACACTCCAGACTCTCCCCCTTTTGACGCTGCACTTTGTCATCCACTTTCTTCTCCTTTAAACTTCCTTCAAACTAAACCCTTAATTATCTAAATTGATTCATTACCATAAGATCCTTACATTTTCTGCATATACCCATCTTTATAATATAAATTTCTTATTTAACTTGAATCAAAAAAGTATATATACACTTATTTACAACCTATATAGAATGTTATTTTTTATTTTTTGGTCCTTCCAGAGTTGGGATGGAGATATAATGGTAGCCTCCTTGTCTTTAATAAAATCACGATTCTCTATTCACACAACCTATGAGAATCAGCATTTTATGGCAAGACAGGAGGCTAGCAGTATGCATGCTCAAAGCTTCTCAAAACGAAATTAGATACATACTCTTCTGGTTTGAAGTAAAACCCCCACATTCGACCAGTCTGCGGCATTCATAATCTCATCCAGTCTTCCTCCTGGACATAAAACTTGTGAATACATAGCTCCCCTTACAGAATGAGCCTTAAACCTGTCCACATCCACTCCAGCCTCCTTCATAACATTCTTCACCCAACGTGCACTGCTTGCCACCGAGACAGCCTTGAAGGGCTTAACATAAGAAATCGACAACTGAGTTACACCATCAGGTCTGTACCCCTCCATTCTCTTTTCATACTCCCTAATGCAACCTACCACACAGAACAGAACTTTGGCTTTTCTTCAAAAATTAGACTCTGACATAGTCTTAGTTCTTCTCTAGTCTTCAAAAAGTACCCCATCTGGTTGATAAAATCTGCTCTCTATATCCAAAGCCTGAACATCAGAATCTCTCTTAAATGATATCAAACACAACAAAGTTGTAAACTTCCACAACAAATGTCTCAGGGCTAAATTCCTATTAGCTGCCCAACTATTAAACAAACTTAACACCAAATTCACATCCCAAAATTTGTTATATCTTGCTTTAGAAGACCTCTTCAAACGGATACCCTTCATCACTCTACTAACCAAAGAGCTCCTACCTATAGATAAGCCCTCCAACATTGAATGACCCGCTGCAGTAGCTGATCTATAGCAATTCACGGTTCTTTACGCTAAACCTTGACTATACAAGTCTGCTACATCAATCTCATCTACTTCCACGGGATCCAAGTCCAGTTCCATGCACCAATGTACCAAAAACACTCCATGCTCCCCGGTATCTTCTTTGTACCCGGAGCCCGTGATTCATCGAGGAGCTCTGAAGGCTTCCCTGAATCTTTCTGAATGTCTGATATCCTCCAAACTAGAAGGTTGAGCAAACCCGCTGCAACCAGATGCTGTTCCTCTCCGTCTACGCCTTCCAACATTCTACTAGCAAAGGAGAATCCACTGCCATCTCCAAAACTGTAGGGAACCAAGTCTGAGTGTTCCAGAAAGGAGTTACTAAAATCAGCTGACAACCGTGTCTCCTCACCTGCAGTACAACCATCCGAATCATAGCAAAAGGTAGGAACGCATACCCCTTCAGACCTAACCAATTCTGGGTGAAAGTGTCCACTCCTATCGTCTACATATCCAGACACCAGCTGAAATTATGTTCCTTCTGGTTCGTCAACCGAGAAGCGAACAGATCTACCTCTATTGGACCCAGAATGTAATCAATCTCCATGAAAATGTCTCTCCTCAACATCCATTTGCTGTAATCTTTTATATAACAGGAATTCTAATCCGCTATCACATTCTCTTTTCTTGGTAAATACTGCGCTGTCAAGCTTATCTCTTGCTTCCCACATTTTCTTTGCAAACTCCGACAATCTCTTGGACCTGCTTCCTCCTAACTTGTTTATACATGTCACTGCAAAGACTCTGGGGCATATTACCAAGGATTTGCGATAATTATCGCAAAGCGCGCTTAGCGCTGTTTTTTTATCGCTGGATTTCATCGCGGAGATAACGCGTTATTATCAACGCTTATCTCCAAGGCGATAAAAAATCCAGCGATAGCGGCGAAACCCAGCAATAGCGCGAGAAATCCAGCGATAAATTCACTGCGCTAATGGAAAGCTTGCTAATAGGCAGGTGAGGACTTAACCTTACAATCCACCTCCCATTGACAAGATGGTTAAGTCAAGTTTTTATCAGGTGTTAAATTCCAGCAATAATCGCGGTTAGCACGACTTTTTTTATCGCTTCGTGGGTATTGATAATAGGGGGAAGTTGTGTTTGCGACGGTTTGCAGTTGCTTTTAGTTGGGAACACCTACTTTGCATGTCATTAGCGATAATTATCGCTGACATGCAAAGCGGCACCAAAACGGTCGCTTTCGCCATAAAGCTGTCGCTAACAGCTGTTAGCGACAGCTTGCTAATAGGGCGATAGAAATATCACCGCTTTAGCGGCAAAAAGTGCCGCTAAAGCGGCGATACCGCCCTTGCTAATATGCCCCTCTGTTCCTGCGGTGACTGCTCTTCTTTTGCCGTTCTTTGGTCCGCAGTAGACAAATCAGCATTCCTGGGTCAGGGGGACCCCAAAACACTACATTTAGTGTAGGCCTGGGTTGTGAACTCCGCTCTGTTCGCAGAGTTTGCAGAGTTTTCTGCACTTCTCACTCCGCGGAGCTCGCGGAGTGCAGAAAACTCCGCTCTGCGTAGTTCATCAGAGTTTTTTTCCCGCTTGTGCTCGTGAACGCTAAGTTGGCGAGCGCGAGTTGCCGCTCAGGTAGAATTCCTACTCCAGAGGGCAGGAAGATCAGCGTGAATGGCAGTTCGCACTGCACTCTGCCACTTGGGGAACTACGCAGAGTTTTTTTGTCACTTCGCGGAGTTTCACGCAGCGAAACTCCGCAAACTTTGACCCTGATTTAGGGGTAGTTAGGGGAGTGTAGGGTTGTAGTCAATGGGCTACTTATCTCTGGGATGATTACACCCCCTACATGACCACTTCCTGTAGAGAGTGGGCATAAACCAGACCCAGAGTTCCTGGTTCCATCAAATTCAAAATGGTGAAACCCTTTCTTGGCTGTCCACTTCAGGTGGCCCATCTTAAGGGTGTGCCTAGCCTGTAAGTGTGATAAGCCTTCTGTCTAGCTAATTTCCCTCCTACTCTGGTGCCAAATGGGCCCCAGGGCAGGGTGAGGCATTCCCCAGGTTTGGGGAAAGGCAGGGTCGCATATCAAAGGTGGCAGAGGCTTTGAATCCTCTGCCTTTGATATACTAAACCACTATCTATCCTGCTGGAGAAGGTGTAAACACCTTCTGCCCTAGCAGACATTGTTTCTGAGAGTGAGTGCTCTT
The DNA here is from genome assembly GCA_963921515.1 of Calotriton arnoldi. NCBI lineage: Eukaryota > Metazoa > Chordata > Amphibia > Caudata > Salamandridae > Calotriton > Calotriton arnoldi. Next base: position 907,035 of record CAWUFW010006312.1, on the reverse strand, counting down.
CCGGGCAGGGGGTAAAAAACTCATCTGTGGTGGCAGGCCTGAAGATACCAGTCAGCCAGTACACTAAGAAACAGGTAGGTTTTCAGGGGGCACCTCAAAGGTGCCTTCTGGTTGCATGTCATAATAAATCCACTACTGGAACCAGTATGGATTTATTAAGACAAGGTATTTGATACCAAACACCATTAGTTTCATGGAAGCAATCCTGTAGCTGGGTAACTTGTAATTGCAGTGGTTTGGCCATTCACCTGAAAAGCAGGTCGTCTGCAAGGGCGATGAATGTTCACCCTTCTTCGTAGGAAAAACTCTAGGAACTGCTGGAGTGCTACAGGAGTCCCGGCAAGTGTCCTAAAAGGGAAGATGTTGTGTAATTTCCACCAATGAGTAGGAACAGCACGTTTGGGGGCAACATAAACTTAGGATTATGCCAGACTGATTCTATGTACCACCGCAGGATATGTCGTCCCTTGGACCATCTAGCTCACAGTGCCACCCTTAGCACCCCAAACCAAAACAGGGAGCAAACAGTTCTGGCAACCACTGAAAATGACAACTCTTTTCCCTCAGGAAAAGGAAACTTTTTGCTCAGTCACTTGTGCTATATTTCGCTCAGAGAAATATACAAAGAATACACTGAAGCGTGTTTTCAATATTTTTTGAATCACAGAGTGTTGCAGGGATTCTGCACATATACAGAACTATGCACAGGAAAACAGGACCTCAGTGAAAAGGGGTGTACCAACCTACCACATTAGTACCCAAAATCCCAAACCGACTAGCTACAGTGTCTCATTTGTTCTCCGACTAACAGCGAAGCTACCAATGATTAAACAACCCAGAACACGACACTCATGACTCTCTCAGGAATCGCGGGAGCCAGACAATTCTTTCGCTCACTCACTCATACTTGTCCACAATGTGAGTAATCAGAGTCACGGTATAGTTTAAAATGTTTATTTTAACTAACGCGCTCTATGGTACAGTACACGTGCCATTACTAGCAGCAAAATGCATAAACACAATATCGTTAGCATTGTTACAAGTCCATAGAATACAAATGGGGATATCATTTTATAAAGACAGTTTAAAAGGGCTACTGTGCCTAACCACCCTCCCCGTGATAAGAAGTAGTTTATTATAAAAAAGAAGACCTCTGGGCTTTGTCAGCAGACCCCATACCTCAAGGCCTAGATGAAAGGTTTACATCTCAGGACAAGCACAGCTCTTCTCTCCGGAAAGGAGTCTCTCCAAGTGCGTGCACAACATGTTTAGCTTGCAATATTAAAGCATACAATTTTCAATAGTGCAGCTGTGTGTCATGTTATGTCTAGGTTCGAGGGACTGACCAGAACAGAATAACAAGGGGCATTGTTGATCGACCTTGTACATCGTGTGCAGACTAAACCTCAGAGCACGGTAGAGAACGCGAAAAGCAGACAGTTCTCATGTGAAAAGGGCACAGACAGAGTCTTGCGAAATCTATGCATGCAGTATCGTGCGCAAAAGCAGCCTCATGGCAGCGAAGCTTATGCTAACTTAGCAGATGTCAACAATGGACTCACAATCCATACTACAAGAGATTCTAGAATAAAGAAAGTGGGCTGCGATGATTAATAGACAGAAGCAGACAATAGCTATGCTGAATGTCAGAACAGTGAACAAAATGAATAGCTCCACCATTTTCTTGACACAACTTATTTATAACCCTGGGCGTAATTCGCGGAGTTGCACCACGCGGCACTACGCGAAGTGCAAAAAAAACTCCGCCGCACTACGCAGAGCCACGCGAGTGGCGAAGTACGATAGAAAAATGCCGTTCGCGGTGATTGCACAGTGCCGGATGCTTGTCCGCACTGTGCAATCATTGCGAACGGCACCATGCACAGTGCAATCGGTCCCTGCTTTCCTTTTCTGACGCTCGAGTAGATTTTTACTCGAGCTGCAGCTTTCTCAAGGCGAACGGGCAGTTTCTCATTACGAGCTGTCGCGAGCATATACGACCACTCGCAATGAGAAACCTGACCCCCCCCGCGTTGAGAAATCTCGCCGGGATGTTGATTTTCCACGCTCGTGCTCGCCAACTTGATGTTGACGATCGCGAATGAGGAAAAGTCTCACCGGGAGGTTGATTTTCCACGCTCGCGATCGCCAACTTGACGTTGACGAACGTGAGCGAGGAAAAAAACTGCACTACGCAACGCGAAGCGGAGTTTTTCGGAACTCCGCAATCTCCGCGTAACGCGGAGTGCAGGAAACTCCGCAAACTCCGCGAGCGGAGCGGAGTTCACAGCCCAGGGTTACTTATATATGCTTACATATACAATAGGATAAATATGTAGCCAGGGCCGGTCCTAGAACTTCTGGGGCCCTGGGCGAGAGGGAAGATGTGAGGCCCCTCTAATTTGCATGTGACATCACAAGAAGTGACATCACAGAAAGTGACATCGCAGGACTATTGATCTTATTTGGCGTCACTGAAGTGTGGATATCAGTAACGTGGACAAAAAGATAAATATACAAATGAAATAAGTCCATATATTTTAAAACTGTATTAAATGGATTACATTTGTCACATTGGATGGAAAAGCTACGTGCAGGTCTCACAAAGATGGATATTTTTTACTCCATGTTAACTGATTGTTTCCAGATGAGAGCATGATACAATTTCCAGTTCTGTCTCATAAAGGGGAGAGATCCTGTTGAGGTAATGAGGGGCGGGATCATTCAAAATATAAAATTAAACAAGAGAAAACCCCTCACACCATGGCTATAATCGCAAATTTCAAAAGGCTCCGTTATCTTTCCGTGCCATTATTGTGCCACCTTAGGATGACATTAATACTTAGTAAGTTGTTTTAATGTAAATCCTCTCACCAGTATCCCATACGCACATGCTAAGACTCGCAGGACAGTCTTTTTGTGTGTGGGCTCTTTACTTGCCAGAATTATGTTAAGTGCAAAAACACAACACATATATTACAAAAATACAAGACACCATTGCAAACAAATAAAAATTGTACATAAATTTAAAAAATACTTAGAACCACCGAGACCACTACTAAATCATACATTGACTTTAAGGTATGCTGCAGATTCAAGGGGTTTTCAAATCAATGTTTTTGATTTAGTGTTGGAACTGTAGGAAGTGGTAGAGGCCAGCTTTCGTGCTGGTGGAGCCCTATGCGACAATGTTTGTTGGTGCCCCCCAATGACTCCCTCTGCCACAGATTCCCTCAACAGTGCCCATCAAGCCTCCGCAACCACATTCCCGCTCAGATGCATTTAATTTGATCTACAGCGCCACTGATACCAGTGTAGGGTGTCAGACCACTTTACATCACACACATTACACAGAGACAATCAATCATACGTATGTAAAACACTGTATAGGAAATGTTAGATAAGACAAAGGACTACAAGGTTTAGGAGTCACATGACAACCATACTAGTAGGCAGTATAGTTTAATAGTGATTGGTCTGGAGAAACACAAACTATGAATTTAGAACGTAATATCATGGTTGGGGGTTCTCTTTAATAACCAGAATTGATTTCTATCCAAATGAACCCTTTTTGCAACCTTAGGATAATCAAAGACTGGGGTAATAACCATAATGCTCTAATTTATACCTTGCAGTTTGCATGCAGCTCTTAGATGACAGTTAATAGCTCACTGTTCTATGTTAAGATTTTTGACTTATAACAAAAGGATCTAACTGACAAAAGCAGTAACCCACTGACCTATTTACATTGTGTGCACTTTGTGATCTGCATGGTACATGTTCTATGCAGCAAGCACATTAACCCTCTGCGCTTACTTTTCAGGAGTCAAAACTTCCACTTGACAAAACTCCATCTCTCTCTAAGAAGAACATTAATCAATGGAGTTATCATGACATTTTTATTGTTGCCGAAAATTGCTGGAGGCCAGGAAGGAGGCAGCAAGTGCTTTTAAAAACATAATATACTTGCAAACATGACGCCCCCACCCGAAGTCAGCGGCCGGTGCGATCGCACCGGTCGCACTACCCTAGAGCCAGCCCTTCTCAAGGGTCCTGTGACCTCAGTGGCAGGGTCACTGCTGCTCTAGGGTGTGCTGTTTCATAGGCCTGCCCACAAGACTGGAGGTGAACTTCAGTATGGATTGTGGTGGACAGGCCTTCAAGGTTAACCCACACTTGCCACCGCTATGGTCCACCTGCTGGTGCTAAGACATCAGGGCTTCTATAGTCTAGCACATGGGTACTCACAAACTTTCTCTCGGGGGCCAAATTTAGAGTGTGGTTTGTGGCCGAGACCGCACCGGTAGGGGCGAGGTCAGTGGGGGAGTGGGGCGGGGCTAGGGCAAGAAAAAAAAAACTGTGACCATGAGGTTGAACACAGGCCCCTGCAGCAGACGCATTGGTCCACTGAGACACCAGACCCGGCATACACACATCTATATCTCTCTCTCTCTCTAGCTATCTCTCTCTCTCTCTCTCTAGCTATCTCTCTCTCTCTCTCTCTCTCTCTCTCTCTCTAGCTATCTCTCTCTCTC